>JAOWBN010209139.1:0-25949 GCA_028565015.1 Pinguicula moranensis | reverse complement strand
ATCAATGGGTTCTTTGAGTGTGTTGAGTGGAGTTTCCTCTTTGATCATGACCCAGAGCTGATGGGATTCTCTTGATGTCGTTCTCTTTGCAGTACAGGTTGATGGACATGGATAAAGAAAAAGTCGGCCTCTTTGTGTTGGTCTGAATATGTAACATGTAGTTGCTGACTCCATTTCATAAAGTCGTTGTCTGCATTCTATAAGCCAATAACAATTTGGTACTAAGAGGCATTCCTCGAGTGCGTGAGGCATCCCGGGGAGAGGGGTTGGCATGTTGTTTGATGGCTATCTTTGCAGATGTATTTGCTCCTGCCCTAACTTGTACCATAATGAAACACAAAGCAATAAAATAGGCAATGAGACAAAGAAAACTCCCTGTTGGTGTGACTATGGTTTCTGCTCCAAGATCATTAAGTGTGCAAAACATAATGATTCTCATGTACACATGTTTATTTCCTTTAGTCTGAGCCAGCCCAAAAACCAGAAGACTAGTAGTCCCTCAACCGAGTTTTGCAACATACCTGATATCTTCCTTAGCCATTTGTGAAAAAACTGGCATAATCTGGGACATCCCGGCTAGAGCTTTGCACCCCACTAGTTAAAATTGGTTAACCTGGTTATGTAATAGTGCAAAAGCAAGGAAGCAAAGATAACCAACTTCAACATAGTTTGAACATGTATAAACATTAGCATTCCTTCTAAATAGAAAATCAAGAAGCTATAGAACAATGAATTGCACTATAAGCCTGCTCAACTTATGAAGAGATACATGCTACAAATCAGAAATTTAAATCTGAAACATATGGAAGGCTAAAAGGATATACATGCTGTTGGATTCAGTAACCGGTCCATAGAGGTGTAGGATAACTTCTTCTTAGTGGAAATCGAAAGCCAAGACGTTCTCTTGATGTCTGACACTATGCTTAGATGATTGGCATCCTTTGCTAGAAAGAACTTTTGATTTCTAGCTTTCCATACAATCCAAATCATAGCTGTCCAGATCGCATTCCATGCTGCAAAGTTGACTTTGTTTGGTTTACACATTTTGAATTCTGCCAAGGATGGAGCGTTATCTGCTGAAAGTTGCAATGTTTTAGGTGATGATAACCAATCTGATACTGAAGGCCAAACTTCCTTAATTAGGGGACAGGTTTTAAATAGATGTTCTGCTGAGTCCTGATTTGCAGAGCACAGAGGACATGCTGATTCTTGATCTGGAGGTATGATGTGCCTTAGCCTGAGGACTTCATTTGTTGGAATAGAATTCTGAATATCTTCCAGACAAAGAATAGGGCTTTTTGTGGTGCTATGATTTCCCACAGTGAGTGTAAATCTGCACTCTCTTGGGCATTGAAAGGTGACACAGCAGAATCCAATGTCATAAGCATTCTTCATAGTATATTTTCCTTCAGCTTCGGAGTTGAAAATGTATTCGTCCATATGGTTGGTGAGATGAGTGTCCTGCAGCAGAAGCAACATGTTGGAGATGTCATGTAAATCAACACTCCTTAGAGGTCTTCTCCAATTCCAATGCCAAGAGTTTGAATCGTTCATTCTGCATTCTGATAAAAGAGCATTTTGGCAAGCAGTGATTCTGAATAGCCTAGGAAAATGTTGAACTAAAGGATTATCAAGAAGCCAAGGGTCCTTCCAGAACCTAATGGCAGCCCCAGATCCAACCTTCAAGCGTATAGGAGAAAGAAACCAATTAGAATTCAGGATCTGTAGAAGATTTTTCCACCAAGAAGAGGGATAGGTTGTTCCTCTATTTCTACTAGAGTGTCTTTCTGCTGATGTATGAGAGGAGAGTTCTCTCCATTTGCCTACTGTTAGACTGCCCTCTGAACCATATTTAGATCTCAAAATGCTTGTTGCTAGATCTGATTTTCCTCCAAGCAGGCGCTCCCCCCACTTGCCTAAAAGTGCCTCATTAAAAGCTTGCAGGTTTTTAACTCCCAAACCACCCGTGGATATGGAAGCAATCACCTTATTCCAGGACACCCAATGCACCTTTTTGAATTCACTACTCCCATTCTAGAAAAAGCACCTCATAATTTTATTTAACTAGAGAATAACTGAATGTGGAGCTTTCATAAAGGAGAAGAAATGAGATGGCAATGCACTCAGCACAAAATTCATGAGCACATATTTCCCCCCTGGAGATATGTATATGTGATCCCAGGATCCTAGAGCTTTATTTAACTTATGAATAACATGCGTCCAATTGGAAGGCTGGCATGATTTGCACCGATTGGAAGCCCTAAGTACTTGAAGGGAAATGAGCTAGTCTTGCATCCCAAATAGGCTCCCATATCTTCCAGAAGGGACTGATCTACATTAATGCCAAGAAGGCTGCTCTTAGAGTAGTTAACTTTCAAGCCAGAGATTAGCTCAAAGTAGAGCAAGATAGATTTCAGAGTTTGAATGTTTGACCATCTTGCTTCTCCAAGTATTAATGTATCATCCGCGAACTGTAAGTGAGAGAGCTTGACTTTATCCTTTCCAATCTCAACTTATGTGAAAAGATTAAGATGAATGGCTTTATATATCATTTCAGAAATACCCTCAGCAGCTACTAGGTATAGTAGAGGAGAAATCGGATCTCCTTGTCGAAGCCCTCTCTCAGAAAAAAATTCAGAGGTAGGACTACCATTTATTAGGATAGATGATGATGAAGATTCTAATAACTCTTTATCCCACCAAATCCAGCTTTGAGGAAATTTCATTTGGAGCATTACATCCTGCAGATATTGCCAATTGACAGAGTCGAAGGCCTTCTCAAAGTCTACTTTGAAGATCAATGCCCTTTTTTTAAGTTTCTTCAATTCATCTACTGCTTCACTGATGATAATAACCCCATCCAAGAGGCTCCTGCCATTGATGAAACCCATCTGATTAGGTGCTATAATCTCATCCATCCTCGGACAAAGCCTCAATTCAAGGACTTTAGAGATGATCTTTGGGATGGATCCAATTAGGGTGATAGGAAGAAAGTCTTAGATACAAAGAGGGGAATCTGTTTTGGCTAACAGGAATATATGCGCCGCATTGCTCCCTTTTGCAAGTCTACCGTTCCTGTAGAATTCAAGAAAGAGTTGCAGGATGTCATGCTTGAATAAAGGAAGGAAGTGTTTGAGAAATTTGAAATTTAAACCATCCGGTCCTGGGCTTTTTCACTTCCACATTGTTGAATTGCTACAATAATTTTGGCCTCTGTGAATGGTTTGACAAGTAGTTCTCTAGACAGATTAGAGAATGTGTGAAATCTAAGGTTCTAAATTTTGGGTCTGTTCCAAACCTCCTCTGAAAATCTTACTGAAAAGTGGTCCTTAAAACATCTCTTAACCTCTACAGGATCATCCAGCCAGTTATTGCCTTCCCATACACCGTGTATGGAGTTTCTTCTTCTATTTTTTTGGATCCATCTGTGAAAATTGGCAGAATCGGCATCACCTTGTTTGAGCCAATTTATTCTAGATTTCTGAAAGTTGATGCTGTCTATTTTCTTTGTCAAAACTTGTAGTTCCTGCTGCTTGTTTAGGAGGAGCTCTGTGTTAAGTGCAGAGAAATGAGAGGTGCTTTCTTCTTGAATTTCCAAATTAGAATTTTATCTAGCAAGAGTTTTCGCTGAGCAGAGTAGTTCCTAGGCAGAAGCAGGTTCCACTCCTTTATTCCATTCCTTATTGCCTTGCATTTAATCTTCAATCTGAAACTTGCATAACCTTCAGAGGGTAGATCATTGCTGATTTTTTCCACTAATGCACAGAAATCTTCATCCTCCAGCCAACAATCCAACATTCTGAAAGGTTTAGGGCCCCAAATTTTTAGGTTGCAAGTGAGGGAAACGGGACAGTGATCAGAGTCATCTCTGTTTAGGCCAGCTTGAATCTAGGAAGTATTACCCCCTAACCAGCAATCATTAACCAAGAATATATCAAGCCGACTCATGGCTCTAAGTGATTTCAAATACCAAGTAAACTTCCTCCTAGACAGTGGTAGATCCTGTAGCTGAATCCCATTGACAAAGGAGCTAAAGGCTCTGATTTCGTTTTCCAGAGATCTGTTGGATCTACCCCTTCTTTCTGAAACATTTAAGATAGCGTTGAAATCGCCCATTAGGCACCATTTTCCCCCTCTTTACCTTGGTGCAATTCAGTGATTTGTTTCCATTGTTCTTCCCTAGCAGACAGGTCATTGTCTCCATATATGTTCAGCATATAAGATGTTATTTGATTTGCACTCCAACTGCCTGATATTAGTAAGAAACCATCTCCAGAAGTGAAACTAAATCGATTGAAAACTGCTCTATTCCAAATACAAAGGAGACCACTAGACTGTCCTTCAGAACCTTTATATATCCAATCAAACTCATCATCAAACCAGAGAAATTGACATAACTCTCTGTCAACAGTTGCCATTTTAGTCTCTTGGAGACTTAAAAAATCAGGAATTTCAGATTGAATAAGATGTTTGACTCTTCTCTTCCTGTCCCGGTTGCACAAGCCTCTAACATTGTAAGTTATAATCTTTATTTTGAAATATAGGTATCTGGATCAGTGGGCAACAATGGTGATTCATGTCTTGAAACATTCCTGTTTTGAGAGGAGATGCCCTTCAGTTTCTCTTTGGCTTGAAGGGGATCTGGGTACATTATCCCCAATTTCTTCCCAAAGTCCATAACAAGATCAGCTTCCGCATTTAGTTGAGCTTCAGATAAGCTTAGACCAGGAGAGGAATTTTGTTGGGCGGCAAGATTTCCAATCCAATATTCTAATGTAGCAATATCTTTTTCTCTCAGGGAGTCATTATCCTTTCGTGTTTGGCTCCTTGTTTTGGGACCATGACCTTGCTTTTTTTGTGGTAAGATCTTCTTTGGAGTATTAATAACTGATGTCTTAGGGATACCCAAAGGAGGTAAGTCCTCACTGGAGGAAGAGATAATCTTGGAAGGTGATGGTGGAATGAGTGAGGGGGCAGGACAGAGTGATTTTGGAGAGTCATTGGTAAGTGGCTGTAGATTATTGGGAGAGTTTTCTAGTGAGATGGGAGGAATCATAAACGGCTGTGTTTCTGGAATACATGGAGGAGACATGCAGCAAACCTCATTAGGGGAGGATTGCTGTGGTGGAACTCCCAGAGGACAATACTGTAGACAGTTAGCTGCAGAAGAAGTAGGGGTTGGTAAAAAAGGATCAACTGGAGCATCTCCTTTCAAGGGTGAAAAGCAGCAATCCATACTAGGTGAGGACAATACAGATGATTGATGGAAATGGTTTATGGGTGATGAAGTTTGTGATGGAAAAGGTAGAACAACTAAGCTTTCAATTGAGTCCTTTTCAAGACACTGCATAGGATTGTCACAAACATTCCAGGCATTCTTCATTCGATCTGATTGCAAGAGGGACAGTGAGAGTCACTTGTGGAGCAATCGGATTGACCGCAACTTTCTCAGAGGAGATGGGTGAAGGCTCAGTAGAGGGTATAGGCCACCATGGTAGTTTAGCTGGGGACCAGGTACGAAATGAGCCACTGGCTTCATGCGGCTGTGGCCCAATAGATTGAGAAGGTAGAATTGAAGGTACCTTTACGGAAGGGCCAACTAACGTCTGATCTGAAAAAGAGCTGGAGTTCACTGAGAGTTTAGATGTAGACTCAGAATGAAAGCTAGAGGAATCTTCCTGATTGTCAGGAGTCGGATTGTAACCCCAACCATCAGAGAATCTTGGTGAACTAAGTTCTAGAATGCGGAGCGTGACAATGGAGTTGTACAGAAGGATGGAGAGAGAGTTTGCCATAGATGAGGTCCAATCAATAGATATTAGGATCTGTGCTGCCTCCAGGTAATGCTTATTCAGTGTAGCATCGTCAATTTTGATCACTGTACCTAGTTGTGACCCTATCTTAAGTAGATCATTTGCGTTCCACAGTTGAAGAAGAAAGTCATAAATTTTTACCCAGCTTAGCTTTTGAGATGGATAGATCAAGGATGAGGCATTCCAGGGGGTAAGATTAGATACCCATTGAGCTAGCCATTCTCTGTCGTGAGCAATTAAATTTGTCAAGTCCATTTCAGTGTTTTCCCAAAGAAGGATTTTTCCTGCTCCTAAGGGACTGATGATGATGTTAAGATAACCAGCCGACTTCATGTTTAACTGAAAGTCCTTGCATCCATCCAGGTCAACCACGGTAGCAATATAGCTGTGACGTATCCAAGACAATGCAGAAGATGAAGTGGTCAATTTGAGTAACTCAGCATGGCCTAGAGGTTGCTGTGTCACAATCTTAGGTGAGGAGTCTTTGCTAGTGGAGGCATCATTTGAGGATTTCAAAACAACAGAAGTGATGGGAATTCTCGTCAATTTTGTCCTAAAGATAGGTGCAAGGGCGCTCTGTTTCTTAGCAGGAAGAGTTGATTTGGAAAACTTAGCAACGTTAGCATAAAGACGGTAAGAACCAAACCATATGCTATTCAATTGATACAATCTAGCATCCACTTCAACAGACTCATTGAATTGAACGAAACCAAATGGATTACCATTCCTATCCAGCTTTCTAGCAACATATAGTTTTTGAACAGAGCCATGCCTATTCAATATCTTAGAAAGGGTGTCAATGTGACAGTCCTTAGGAAAATTAGATATAAAGTATGTGATAGACAAAGGCTCGGATGGGGGTATAGGCTGGCTTCTTGGTCCTAGGCGTTCATGGACAGGACTTCTGTGAGAAACCAGGTATCTGCGTAACTTTTGCCATCTTTTTATGGGGAGTAGGGGGGTCTTTCCATCCGTGATCGCCGCTATTCTCAACCGTTTCTGCTGATGAGAGGGAATAGACCAAACATTCATAGCTGGAAACTGGAGAGGGAAGAGAGTTGGTCGAGGGGTTTACTGTTCACCTAGTTAAAACAACGTAAGCTTCTAGGGGACGAAGAGGGATGTGTGTATATTTTAGCTGGATGCCAGTAAAAAAAAATAGAAATTGAGCCGGGGGAGCTGAAGAGTATGTGAAAGAGTACTGATGCAGTGAGGGTGTGTGTATCTGGGAGGGGGCCTCCCCGGGTACTGGAAGGCATCCCGGGAGGAGATGAGATCATAAGGTGAGTGTTGTGGCCAGTAGGTAAGGAGCAGAGAAGCGTTAGTCGGAGGAAGAGGGTAGAGGGTGAACGGGAACACTATTCATCGGAGGGTTTAACTATTCATAGCTGGAAACTGGACGGAAGAGTGGCCAGTTATCAATGGGTAGTCTTAGAAGTAGTTTGAAGTACGAAAGGATTGTGAGGCATTGACAAGGGATTAACCGCTACTAAAACATTAGTAGAAGACATTCCTATGACCATTTGTAAAAACTCATGAATGCCTTTGCAAATAAAAGTTTAATTAGAAAGAGTTTCTAATTAATACTTAATGATAATGACTTCCGGTACAAAAAATCTTACACAAATAACAAATAACCTCAATATATAGGATTCGGGATATGTTCAAGGTGAAAAGATATTAATTACACGATGATTAATTTTTGAAAGGCTAGTTTCCTTCCATAACTATTCTCAATGCTCGGGAGCAATGATTTGAATGTTGAGACGCTTTGTGATCTACTATGACTCTAGGTGTGCAATGCACCAGATCACTCTTAGCTATATTAGAATGGGGGGTATGAAGAAAATGCATGATATTCAAATTAATCTCAAAGATACTATCTAGTTGATACGTCCTAGGGGACATAGTGTACTTTGTTGTATTTTGTTTATTATTTTCCTTTCTTCCATTATAATTACTTTATTTTTATTTAATGAAATTAGGCCTATAAAAAAATGCTCGGGGGCCATGATTTTTTTGGTTAGAGGTCACTCATGGTCTATGGACTAGAATTAGGGATTAATGAATTACAAGTGTATTGTTCATTAACCTGAATTTATCATGTTAATTCAAGGTTCATTGCCAAGTTATTGAGAACCTAGTGAATTGCCTCAAGTCACGTGCCCAATTTTCTCTCCGTATGATTTCCCCAATACGGTCCTTCTGATTCATTGGCATCTCACCTAGTTGCAACCCTCGCCAGAAAATGGTATCTATCAACTAACTTCAATTATTCCTCACCTCTCGCCGGGGTAGCCTCACGCACCCAGGGGTGGTGGTGGTGGTAGTGGTCCCATATTTTAGCTATCTCATCCAACTTTCACTCTTTGTTATCTTTCTTATCCTAATAATCAGAGGTGTAATCTGCCTGGACAATACCACCTCACCAGGTCAAGCGCATGTGATGAGCAACCATTAAGGCCGAAAAGGCACCACACCACATCCTTCTTCGACATGGTAAAATAACAAAAGGCCACACTAACGTATTGATGTTGTATAATATGAATAACACATGGATAGGTTCTTATCATATTTAAGCCAACTACACTGCGAAGCACCATATAAGACTTGCGCTTAGACGAGTTATAGGTTTTGAATTAAATGAAACTGCAAAATGATCCTGAGAGGATGTTGTCTGTTAGGGTTAGTCGCTGTCTGAAATTGAGTTGTTGCTCAAGGAAGTACAATGGCTTGTTTTTATAATAGGACCTGAATGGGCTATAATTTAATTCGTGACCGTTATTGTAGCCTTTATTGGGCTGAACATGGGTCAAGAAAAATGAACTGCCCATCGTGCATAAACAGAACATGCTGATCATGGGTAGTGAGTCAGAAATTGAACCTTCTTCCCATAGTTCCTGCTCCATTATGATTTCTGCTTGATCTTTTGGTGATTATGTTCATGTAGGTCACCCCGTAGGATATACCAAGAGGTGTTAGCATGTGATGATTAATCAAAACGTATAAAATTAAATCAACATTTTTAATGAACATAAGTAATAATAACTTCCAATGGGGGAACTTATAACTACCCTTCCCCAAACTTAACACTTTTTGTAACATGATGTTGATTTAGTTAAGTAAGTAGAAGGATTTAGGGTACATCCCTGAGTGGTACAAAATAACAGATCTTGGGTTGCCTACCAAGTAGTTTTTCTTTATTGTCTTTAGCCAGACATTGTGAGCTTGCTTCAGTGTGCAGAGGCTCTTAGCCTTTCTAACATGTTGCTCCCTTCCTCATATGGCTTCAGCCGCTGTCCATTCACTTGTGTGATCTCAAAGGGTCCAGACCATCTGGATTTCAATTTTATTGCAAAAAATTTAAGTCTTGAGTTGAACAAGTTTACCTTTTGCCCTAGTTGGAAATGATGCCTGAGTATGTGTTTATCATGCCATGTTTTTTTTTTATCCTTGTATATTTTGGCATTCTCATATGCATCATTCCTCAGCTCATCCAATTCACTTAATTGCAATAGCATCTTCTCTCCTGCTGCTTTCATGCTATAATTCAAATTGTGCATGACCCAATAGGTTCTGTGTTCCTACTCCACATGAAGGTGACAAAGTTTTCCATAAACCAGACAATATGGAGACATGCCAATCAGAGTTTTGTACGCAGTCCTATAGGGACAAAGTGCATCATTAAGTCTTAATGTCCAATCTTTTATGGGATGTGCTTACTATTTTTTCTAAGATTGTCTTTAATTCTCTGTTTGATATTTCATCTTTCCATGAGACTGAGGATGATATACCAATCAAGTACGATGTCGAACTCCATATTTTCTCTATAATTCTTCAAAGACTTTGTTGGAGAACTGTGGTCCTCCATCACTGACAATGCATCTAGGTATCCTGAATTTTGAAAAGATATTTTTGGCGCAAAAATCTCAGCTCTACTACGGCATCATTAGAGGGTGTGGCGATTGCCTCAACCCATTTAGAGACATAATCCACTGCCACTAATATATCATTTTCCCCACAGATAGAGGAAATGACCCTATGAAATCAAGTCCCCATACATCTAAGACTTCAACTTCTAGCACATTTTGCCGAAGCATTTCATTCCTCTTTGAGATTTGTACCATTCTTTGGCATATGTCACACATGGTAACAAATACCTATGCATCTATGAATAGTATAGGCCAGTAGAATCCACTCTACAGTACCTTGGCTGCAGTCCTTTTGCCTCCAAAGTGTCCCCCACATTCCAGTTCATGGTAGTGAGTTAAAATGGAGTGCATTTCTTCTTCTAGAACACATATGTGAATTACTTGATCTGAGCAGTATTTGTACAATACAGGTTCATCTCACAAATATGACTTTGTGTGGGAGAAAATCTCTTCTTTTGTTCTTATGATGATCCACAGGAAATAATCCTACATGCAAGATAATTTTCAATATCTGCAAACCATTATTTGGGACGCTGTCCATGTTACCACCAGTAAAATTTTCTAGGCGTGAGAGATGATCAGTGATGAGTCAATTTTATAGCTATTTTATGTAGACTATTTTGGTCTAATTTGACTCAATACTGATAGAGGGACATGCGTTTATTGCCCATTTTTTATCTCTTTTTTGTAGTTTCAGGTCACTTAATACCCATTGGGAAAAAAAGGAAGGAAAAAGACCCTAAAAACCCATAAAATACAAGATTTTAATTGCAAGTTTGTGGACCAAGATCTTCAAGTCGCAACCCCAATTTAGATGCCACATATTTGTTTTGGTGGGAAACTATAGAGCAAAGTGTAGAATGACCATTATTCCCTTACTCACATACGTCAAAATATCTTGTTCAAAGCTTCCGAAGGAAGCTAACTAAGTCAAAGCTTCCCAAAGATGCTATCTCTCACAAGCTTCTCGAGGAAGCTAACTAAGTCAAATTATAATTCTACCCGAGGGACTCAGGTTGTGAAGTTGCAATCTCCTGGATATGTACATCCTCTTAACTTAAATTACCTTCATTTCACTGCATTTTAATCGTCTTTGTTCATTGTTTGATTTGTTGATGAATGACTAGATTACTATCAACATCAACCCATTTTTAATCGGTTCAAATTGCACAAAACTTGTGAATAGTGATTGTTTATCCCGATTCTTGTGGTTTGACATCCTTATCATCACTCTACTACTTGTGCGAGTTGAACAATTGCAATTAAAGTGCAACAAGTTTGTGCGCATCAACTATGGCAGTCACCAAGAAGGCTTTTGCAATCTCCTGGAGGACATGAACAAAACCTGTCAAGTGGCTACAAACTCCAGTGCTCAAATGGTACCAGCTCACCCCCATGGGGCAGACATTAAGCTGCCTTTATGAAAATAATCACTTACAGCGTGTTCGGTCTAGGAGGGCAAGAGAAGAAATGGCAAGTGAATCAATTAATACAAAAGGAGAAGGTGAATTTCATTAGTGTGCAAGAAAACCAAGTTGGCTACAATAGACATAAAACTCTGCTCATACCTATGGCATGACATTGGTTTTGATTGGTGTCCCAAAGGTTCTAATGGTTAGTACGAGGGTTTATTATGTAACCAAATTCATCAGAATCACCATGTTTGATGGGGATGGTTTTTTAGGGATATTAGGCTATTGGTTTGGTGAATCTAAATTATCCAGTATGGTTCATGTTTATGGACCAGGTGATTTAGATACAAAATAGGTGCAGTGGAAACATCTGAAAGACATCATACTCCCTAATAAGATGGAGAAATGCTATGTTATGGCTGATTTCAATGCGGTATTAGATTTGAAGGAAAGAAAAGGCTCAGTTGCACGCAACTATTTATAAGAGCTGGCTACCTTCAACTCTTTTATCACTAGTTTGGGTCTGCAGGATCATACAATGGAGTGCAAAAAGTATACCTGGTATCCAAATCATTGAAGTCCATGAGTCGCTTGGACACAACTCACTCATCTGCTCCATTATCTTTGTGCTCCTCTATCACAACCGCATGTGCTCCTCAATGATAACCAAATTGCAAATTTTCTCAATTCCAATCATGTTTGTACAAACAGGCCAAGCACATTAAGTTGGATTATCATTTTCTTTGGGAACTTGTACTTGCAGGGAAACTTCGTACTCTATTTGTGCCTTCTCACCTTTACCTTACCGAATCTTCACCCAGAATCTCTTTCATGATCTAATTGAGTTATTCTAGTACAACCTTCACGTGTGTGCCAAACTCATGCTCAGATTGTGGGAGTCTCGGTGGTACTAATTCCAACCAACTATTTGTGGAGCTCAAGGACAAACTTACAACTCCTCACCAGGCTCAAGACTCTGCCAAAGAATTTAAGCAAACAATTTTATAGGTAGCCTTTATATCTAGGCATGCACATATCACACTTTGATCTGTATATGTATATGACGAACTCCACATGAAATATATACTTAAAATTTACACAAAAATTGTTTCTTCGTCTTCCTTTCATTTATTAATCTAAATACTGCCAAGGATAAAATTCTTCAAACATTTTCATTGTCCATCTGTGGGAGTATTGGTGTTGAACTATACTGATTGAAGTTTTCCATTCCATATTTTGAGGCAAAGGTTGATTAGAAGTGTTGGTGAGTACTTGGAGATCACTTCACTATTTTTTATATGTTCCTATCCATCGAATTGGTTTTTCCAGCCGTAGTACAACTGACTAGCTAATGTGTATGTTGGAGACCCTAGTCGTATTTTGATTCTTGCATGATTTAAAGTGGACTTTGTTGTGTGAATTATAGTAAAGCGCAATTTTGTTTGTTCTTCCAATCGGATGTACGAAATTGGTCGGATCAGTTTGAAATTAAGTAGAGACAGAGGACTTATTAAGCGTCTTCTTGTCGAAAGTATATACCGTTTGAACGGTCTAGTTGTGATATATGAATTTCGTAATAGACTATTTTTTGTAATTCATGATCTGTTATTCATAGCACTGTGCAATCTCGAGTTTGTTGGCAATCAGAGATCTCAACGTGTTCTGATCGAACTGAAAGTTTATCAAATATTAGAGACATATTAAGCCATATTCGTACCAAAGAAGATCAAATTCTAACTGGCGATGTTGAGTTATTTATTTCAAAACATATTGTTCTTAAAATGGAAGCTTGCACGCGATATATGGAGACCAAATCAAGTATATGGGATACGACCTACTATAAGCTGCCAAGAAGGGTATAAATTTTTGTTATTATATCTTTTGATTCAATTAGTCCATTAATTAGTGAGATTCTTGATTTTTCATGTAATTAGGTTTCAAATTTTTAGAAAATAAATTAGATGGGCTTCTTACTTAGGTAATGTCCTATTTTAAGTAGGATTTAAATTAGGTAAGGCTCTAATAAAATTAGGAAATATAATCCTGGTCACTTTGTCTTTAATAAGCCTATTTAAAGGCCTCAAACTCGACATTTATTAAAAAGCTATTTTCGATTGTAATGTTATGAACTTGAGAAGGAGGACCTTTGAGGTTTAGTTTAGTCACTTCTTGTATGGTGGAAAGATTATGTCATGTGCAGATTATGAACATCTTCCCATTTGTAATGGGAAGTTTATGACACGATTCATGCCTTCCTGTTATTTAGATGTAACTATCTCATCTCTTCATGTTGGTACAGGGTAGGAAAGGGGTCAATGGAGAACTCACCCGAGACATGGTTCAACTGCTTCCTCTCCTACGCACTCCTTTATTTAGGCATATATAATTATCATTTCACTTCATGGTGGTACAGGTTAGGGTGTTGATCCAGGACATTGATTGCTTCTTACAGATGATTTGAAATATTACCATGAGGCAACCTATTAAGAAGAGGAGCAAGGGAGGAGACAAAAAATCACAAGGCTATGATGCTATAAGGTAAACACGATAAGCCTTGCTATCTACTACAGTAAAGACACCTGCAGTCATTTGGTGGCCTGCATAGTTGGCAACTGGAAGATCAATGCCTTAACTATCCTCTAAGTCTTCGCTTAAAGTAAGTTTTCAGCAATCACATCGACCTAACGCTATAAGGTATATAGGCAGAGTTGGGTCTTTAGCAAGGTAATGACCCTTGTAGTCATTTATATGATAGTTTGCATAGCTGAGAGTCAAGGGGATCATTTTTTCTCATCTCCTACGTTTCATCATCCATTACTTTAGGAGGGAACCATGTAATATGTTATTAGTATTGTTCGATACCTTGGTTTCTGATCCTAGATTATAGTTTTTTTTTTCTTCTGTAACTCTTACCCATGGCAAGTAATTGTACATATTTTTTTTATTAATGAATTTTTTTCTTTACAAAAAAAAACAAACAAACTTGAGAATAATCTCTTTATTTATTTGAATTCTTATTCTAAATAGAATTAGATTGCATATTTCTTAGGATTGTGTGAAGATTGGCTATGTGTTACTTGTATTTTTCATAGAGTACATCCTCGGTAGTTATTAAATTGAGCCTCTGGTTTATGTTAATTACTAGCATAGTAGTTGACTAGAAGTTAATGTTCAATGCTTGATTGGGTTTCTACGTTATGATACATTTCTTCCATCTTCATTTCTTTTTCGCCATTATTCTGATCATATCTATTTAAGTTCATGCTTCACATTTTTATGTATATTAACCTGATTTTCTGTATTGAAAGAATAAATTTCCAACCCTATGTTTATATTCCGCGTGGAAAAATTCACATCACTAGCCCATTGTAATTTTGTCGTCTATGAGTTTTAGTCAACAGATTCAATTTTTTTATTGAAAATATTTGAATTTGGAATAAGTTTTCTGCATGTAATTAAACGAAAGAAGATTCGGTTGGCACTCATGCAATCTTTGTTCACCAACCATTTTGTTTTGAAGGGGCTTTGTATAAAAGTTTCGTGATTAATTTATTAGACATGATTATTTTTGGGCTAATGTTAGTTTTGAGACTAATTTAATTATGTTGTCCTATTAGGGTTTTTTTTGGTATCGGGACATTTTATTCTGCTTTGGGGATAACTAGTGCGGTCGTGTAGGATTGCGTAATCAAACGATCATTTGGTACACACCATTTCATGGTATCCGTATTAAAACGAAAGCGGGTCTTAAGTTATAACTTGTTTGGTGACATCAGAACATGCCATGTTCTCAATAACTCGTGAAATGACCATTTACCCCTAGATTTAATGTATACAAACCACCTAAGAAACCCTAGCCGCAATCGTTGTCTTCTCGTTTCTCTCTAATTAAAAATTTCTCTTGACCGGTTGTTGTTTTCTCATTTCTTTGATGTATCTTATCCTCTCTAACTCCTCCCTTACACCATTGCACCATGTTTCCAATGCGGTCAAGCCTATGTATGATTGCTATGAGAAACCTATCTGTCGGTGGTCCATTTCCCCGTAATGTGCATGATGAGCTATCGACTTGTGACATGCAATAGGAGAATTGTCGCCCGACCAGGAGACTCGTTCAAAAATCCATTAGAATTAGAGGATCTCTCCCCACAAGTTCAGAGATTTCTTGTTCCATCCCGACAGAGACGAACGCGCACCCTTTGCCAGCATCAACCCTTCCACCTGTCGACAGGCCAATGGAGATCATCACACATTCCTCGCTGGCAAATACCCTTACTATGTCAGTGCATGATAGATTTCCACATCTGGTGCATAAGACAGGTAACAAAAGGGATTTTTTGAAACCAATTTGGCATTCAGCCGCAAAAATTTCATTAATGACGAGGATTACGAAATGATGTATGTATTGTTCTTGTCTACGGCTTTTGGAAATGGACATCCCATTTCCATTAAGCTTCCTCTATCTTACCCAAAGGCATCTACCAGTGGCTACAAACCAGATTCGGATGCATAGGTAAGTTAATGGCTCCAAACTAGGTTCTTTGTGTTAAATAGGTAGTAATGTTTACTTTTTCGTATTTCAGGAAAAGGTTTTGCCAAAAAAATACCGTAAAGGATGGCTTGATGATGTAGATTGAGGAGGGCATACATCTCCATTGTAAGGAATGTCGTTTTGATAAACAATATGTTGTTTTGTTGAACTGTAAAATGCAGTCTTCAGTATTCCTGGTTGTATTTTGCAGGATCTAAAACCTTGTTCAATGTTTTCATCTTTAGCATGCCTGGTTGTATTTAATAGGATCTGAAAAACCTATTTTGTTAAGCATCATGACTTTTTTTTGAATCGTACGATAATATATATGATTTTGTATATCGAGTTTTGTCTTTCTCTGTTAGATTTTGATATTGTTGTTTATGGTTAAAGACATTGGATAAAATCTTGAGCATCTTTGGATAAGTCATATTTCCATCCCCCCTGGAAAGCCAAAACAGATCTAGTAAATATAATCTATTAAACATTGATGTCCCTTTTGCACGATTTTGTGTGATTTAGTTTAGTTGCCGAATAGAGCAAAACATAGAATGCTCATAACATCCACCAATACATGCGAAGGCATCAATTAAGTGAAAACATTACATAGGTCACAAACTAATGTCTGAAAACAAAATATAGTCCAAATGTATGAAAGCACAAATTAGTCCAAATGTAGGAAAACATAACATAGATAACAAGGCATAATTGAAGTTTGTCTGAGGAGTTCCCAACGTTCATGTCATCCCACTTCTACTTCAACACAATCTTCATCTGTTGCACTCTTTTTCCATGCTGATGAATCTTTTATACCACAAATATTGTTGGGTCCTTCATTAGGTATTGTACGATATGTAGCTGTTGCTCGTATGCAAGAGATGGAAAGTCCTCTAGGTTCTCAAAAATAAATGTTGCTTTCTTCTCGTCTACTTTGATGGTAGAACCAGCATGATCATCTAGCATCTTTGAGCCCTTCACCATCAAGACGGATGCTCTCACTACCTTTATCGTAAAACTTATGTTGGGAGGTTGTTACTCCAGTCCTTTTCTTCTTGGGAATATGGACTCTAGGCTCAAGAGTATATAGCTGAGATGAGGTTACATTCACAACTGGTGTTGGTAACTTGTTGCCGGGCAAGAATTAAGATAATTCTATAGACTACAAACTCACAGGGCTCACGAATGCAAGGATGACACTAAAAATATTGTGTCGGACATCCGTCGATTCTCTCAAACGGTTGACAATGTGCCAAAGAATTCACTTATTTTTGTCCTTAGCCTTCCTTCTTCGCTCATGATGGGCTAAATCCTTCAGGATTTCTACATCCATGACCATCGGAGTTGAAGGTGGCTTGGGCGGTTTGGATGCTCATGCATCATTCACCTTGTGTCGGAAAAGATTCGACCTCTAGTTTGAGTAGTGAAGGCTCAAGTTTTGTGGTGCATTGTATAGTTGCAACCACATGCAATTGTTGGTTTTGGGGAACATCTTGTGCTCGAGTTGCCAACCTATCCCTTTTCTTGCCATCCATGTCGAGCCTTCTACCAATGTAGGCCACGAATGTTAAGCAATCTCCCATGTCACAGGTTGGTAAACTTCAATGCATCTCCCTTTTTGCGGGTTGTCCGTGACTAGGTAGATCCATGGTTGGGACGGTGCGCTTAGTCGTTGGATTTTCGGAACAATAGGCCACGACCCTATTTTGTGGTTTTCATTTTGCTTGACCGGTTGTTGTGCTATTCATGCGTTGCTGCACCTATTTTTGTCCAGTGACACTCGATCAGTCCTCTAGGCTAGCAAAGGGTGTGTGATGCCTTGTTGTGGGGCATATTCTGGATGTTGCAGCCAAGGCCACTCAGATGCGCCATGTGTTTCATATGGTACAAGATGTCCCCTTGGCGTTGTTTCAACCCAATGTTCCCAAGCCAAGTTTTGGAAAAGGATTTTCCTCGTTGTTTGCCTTTCCAACCCAGGAAATGATCATTGCCCTTGACAAACTCAGCATGATCCTCGGACAAGCGCAAGCCTTCCCGGCCCATCATTTTGGCCATCGCATCTAGTACCATGGGTTGGTGCGTTACCATCATCGGCTGGTTGACTTCTTCCATATGTCATTGCGCATTACATGTAACAATGTACGTCCTCGGATCCTCCTCATTTATGTCTACTACGGTCCGCTTGTTTGTCCACTGTTAAGTCAATGTAAGGAAAGTGGGATTGCATTTTTCTTCTTGGCCCGATGGGTCACCAATTTCCTTGGCGTTGGGGCTAGGACTATGTTCATTCCTTAATAGTTAAAAGAATGTTTATTTTCATCTATCATTGACCACGCTTTGAATATACTACCATAGTCTTCCGAGAAAAAGGTGACAATCATCCATTTTGGTGTCCCTTTGAACGATTTTATGTGATCCATTTCGTCCATCATAACAAGTTTTGGTGAAAGCCTTTGGGACAACAACTTCTCAATTTTTGCATTCATTGCATGCATGCCGACAACGAATGCATCTACTTTGTCAATTTCATATTTTTCCAACTATCTTCTGTGTTTTTTCTCTCTCATTTGGCCAACGATAAAAATTTTGTGTCATGGCTTGGAGAAGAGTATAAGCTTCATTGCAGGGCTTCTTCATGAAAGTTCCATTCGTGGTTGCATCAATTTCTCTCTGCGTTGTACTCGCCAACCATTGTAGAATGCTTGAATTTGTCTCCAATATGGAAAACTATGGTTAGGGTACTCCTAAAATCTTTGAAACATTCCCATACTTCATACAAGGACTTCATATCTCGCTTCCTGGAAGAAGTTATATCACTCAGGATTCTCGCGATCATTGATGGGTAAGAAGAATTTGATTAAGAAATGTTTCCTAAAGTCATCCCAAGTATGGATGGAATCTGATGGCAAAGATTGCAACCATTTCTTTTCCTTGTCTCTTGGAGAAAAGGGAAAGAGACTAAGCCGAATGGCTTCTTCACTTAAACCAGCATACTTCAAAGTATCACAAATTTCAACAAATGCTGGCACATGAGAGTTTGGATCCTCAATAGATGAGCCACGATATATAGAATATTTGCTACGATAAATGAATCGTGGATGGCTTCAACTCAAAATTATTGGCTTGAGTGACAGACCTTAAGATCGATGGGGCTTCCTCAACAACTTGAAAGAGAGTAAAATTGTCCATAGGTCTATCATTCTCATTTGGTTCTGTGGCAAAATCATCAATATCTGTCATATTTCTTTGTTGTCTTTGCACCTTTTTTTGAGACCTACTTCTTGCTCATAAAATTCTATCAATCTCCGGATCCCCCGAGCTTAAAGTTTCACCTACAAAAATGTTTATTCACAACCTACAAAACACAAATAAAATGAAAGTAAAATAGCTGAAATAAAAAAAATTCAATCTAGTTAAAAGCTCACTTGGTATATTGATATTATCAAAGTTAAACAATCACGACAAAGGCGCCAAAAATTTGTTGACATATTTGCAAGTGCACAAAGTCGGACAAGTAAAAAAGTGATGAAAATGAGTGTCAAACAACATATTGTACGCTGATAAGCTTCAAAAATTTTAATCTTTAAGAAATTTGGACAAATGATAAGTTGGTGGGTTGTTAAACTACAAACTGAATATGAACATAAATAACATAACAAGATAATGAAGTAGTTTTTGGTATTTTTCAGTTTAATTAACTAAATATAAATTGTAACTTCACTTGGATTAGAAATTTAGAGTGATTGATTTTGCCACTTGGTGTCCTTGGAGAGTGATGACCCAATTTTATACCTATTTATTGTAGATTATTCTGATCTAATATGGCTCAATTCAAAGTAGGGAACATACTTTATAATTCATTTATCATGCTTTGACAGGAACTACTCATTGAATACATATTGAAGAGAAATGAAGAATAATAGGCCCTAAAACTATGAGTCTCGCCCCTGGAATCCAAGTCACGACCGCAACTTGCTTTGAATGATTATGCATGGTGGTGCCTTAACACAGATAATGTGAACTAAACTTTTTAGGCAAAAAATTTTACCCTCATTTGGGCTCAAATCTTCCAATGGAAGCTACCCAACATGATATAAAAGGCACAAGAACATTCAGGAGGAAGAGGTTGGTAAGAGTTACGGAGACCAGGTAAAACAAGGGTTTTGAGGCAACACATGTGAAAATAAGCAGAATATAAGTTATTTCAACATCTTTGTGTGGCTATGATGACCCTTGTTGTTTGTTTCTTAGTGCGGCCCTTACTTTAAGCATGGGCTAAACCTCTTGTCTAGCGCACAATGTTTCCCTTGATGAACTCGGGAGACCATAATATGTTTAGCTAGCTTTAACACTAATAATGTGCTTTGTTTTTTTGTATTCTTGTTTCCCGTTTGCCCAGCATTAGTAGGTGCATTAAGCATAGTAGAAGGCCGAGAGGCACAAGCAACGCTAGGCATGAAAAAATCCACGTTAATTGTTATAACATGAGAGTGACTATAGGATTGATGCTACCAAGTGTGGATTACCTGAGAGTAAGGTCTTTGGTTTTGTTAAATATGATATTCGAGAGACGCACATTGGTAAATTGAAGAAGGATGTTTATTCTGGATAGAGTTCTATGTCCAAAATAGGCGAATTCGGTAGGCACTGAGTTAGAGTTGGAACATGGCAAACCATCCATGAATTATTCCGTGGAAGTCAAGTAGTGAAGGCACAAATGCAGTGGATGGAAATATCCATGGATCACACTTTCACCACTTGACTCCCTCTGGTGGGTTCATAGTTAGCCTATCATGCTTCACTTCTAATGTTTTGTCTACCAGATTCTCCTTTCCTAGGCATAAACCTATTTTGAGACCGAATCCCCTTCTTTGGTTCACCAATGGGCACCTCTCGAATGTCACATTAAGAAATCAAAGACTTTGCCTACAAGTAATCCTCACATGATAGCATCAATTCTATTGGCATTCTCATACTAAAGCAATCGATGTGGGTTTTGCTATGCCTAGCGTAGCTTGTGCCTCTTGGCCTCCACTACTATAAGTGCATCTACCTATGCAGACCAAATATACATAGATGAGTATGAAAACAGCAAAACAAAACACAATATTAGTGCTAAACTAGCTTGGTAGGTCTGAACACATCTGCAATTTATAGATGATACACTGCTTTTTGACCAGGCATAATGGACTACCATAAAAGTTTACAAAGCAATTATGCACAACTTTGAGCTTGCATCTAGCCAGCGCATTAAATTCTCTAAGAGCCACTTGGTAGGTCTTAACATGCACCCAAAAGCTGTTCAAGATATGCAACATATCTTGGTTGTCAGACAAGTTCTCTGCCCCTCTCTTACCTTGATTAGTTTTCGGTGCTAATCCCAAAAAGAAAGAAACCTGGATGCCAGTCATTGACAAATTCAAAATAATTCTAAACATCTTGAATCATAAGCAAATATCTACTGGTAGGAGACCGGTCCTACATAACTCAGTCCTAGAAGTATTCCTAGTGAATTGCTTTGTTTACTTTAAAGCCTGAATGTCTACACTTAACAAATTGATATCTATCCAGAGAGGTTTGTTTTGGGAAAAAAAATGAAAAGAGGAAAGTTTGCTGGACATCCTAGAATAAAGTAACTACTCCGCTAGAGAGGGCCTGTGAATAAGGGATCTTACCAGTTTTAATGAAGCCATCTTAAGCAAATGGGGTGCTAGAACCCTGACTGAAGAGAGCAGCTTAGTTATGTAGATAGTCAGATCCAAATATGGCCAAAATGGCAGTTTTTAGGTTGGTGGTAACAAGGTATTGGGACAGCCCACTGCTAGGGGAATGGCGACCAAATTAAGAAGCACTGGATATGCCTCATATTGGTGGAATGCTATCCAGGCAATTGCTAGTTTGAGCTAGTTCAATCAATGCATAAAGATCAGCCTAGGAAATGGTATAGGAGTGAGACTTTAGCTTGATAAGAGTCCCCTTAACATGGTTCTTGTTGAACGGTACCAAATACTATTTAGAGTCTCAACTGAAAAGAGCATCTATATAACTGATATGGGGCAGTGGACCAACAACAGCTGGCAATTGATATAGAATTGAAGAAGGCATTTAAGGGATCATGAACTAGCTGACCTATTTGATTTAACTTGTCTCTTGCAGGGAATAACTCTTGATGAATTCAGCAAGGACAAATATGTATTTGAAGGGGACATGGAGAAGAGATATACAATCAAGACAGCCAACACCAAGATTACCTTGAATGTCCCTAATGCCTTAACAACAAAGGAGGTTTCAAAGCTTAAATGTGTCTGGAATGGAATCACACCAAAAAATATCATAATTTTTGGCTAGAAGCTTATTCAAAATGCTTTACTAGTGAAGATGGTGCTACAAGAGAGACATATCATCCATAAAAACCATGGGCTAACATGCAACTTTTGCAAGTCTAGTATTGAATCTATTGCTTATCTATTTACTAACTGCCCAATTATTGTGCTAATCAGGAAGCAGATTGGATCCTGGCTATTGGTTACTAACAAATTTGGTTACTCTACAAGACACAAACTCCAACATTGGAGATCTACGTAGCCGATAAACCTAACTTGGTTAACTTGGATGCTTGGAAGTCCAAGTGGCTAGCAATGGCATGTCTTATCTAGAAAACAAGAAACTTGGTCCACTAGCAAACAACAAACTTTCATAAACATAAGATTGTGCAAAGCATTCAGCAGGTAACATGGCTTTGGATTAAAGCGAAAGGAATAGACAAATTCCCCTACTCTATAACAAATTGGCTTTGGTAAGTTATCGCTGTAATGAATAGAGGGCATACTCAGGTTGAGCATGGGTATAGTAGCTCACTTACAATAGGCAACTACAACTTTTGCTTCTTATCAAGCCTTGCCTTTCCTGGACTATTCAAACTATCAAGTGACTAGGCTGAGCTCTGTACCAATTATAATGATTGATAAGTTGACAATCATGACTCCACTATGGCTAAGAACAATGCGTGCAAGCTCAACTAAGTAAATCTTTTATGACTCTTGCATAAAGGTTCATGGTTATCTGCAAGCTGAATTGTGTACCAGAACAGGCTCTGATAAGTTGACAATAATGAGGTTTGTAGAGGCATGTACCAGCATCGGAGGTTCTGAGGCAACCTTAGAAGTTAAAATATCGGATCAATGTTGCATTGTTATCGTTTACTCAAGTATGTAAAACTCAAGAAGGTAAAGGTTGAAGACGGGTCTGAGGGTTATGTTCAGGTGCTTCAGCCAAAGTCAAATTCTTTTAGGGGATGTTCAGCTTCATAGCTTTCTTTATTCTTTTTTCTATTGTATTTTCCATTTTATTTTTTCATATTTGTACATAAACTTTATTTTCTTATTAGTGAATTTGGCATAACGAAAAAAATATTATATGTTCTACCGAGTTCATCAAGGGCCACATTGCACCCCTGGAAAAAAGAGTCTTAAATCATGCTTAAGGAAAGAGCCATTCTAAGAACGACAAATATTGAGTTCATCCTAGTAAACAAACAGAATTGAAATCAATCTCCCTTTAGCATGTGCTCATGAACAAGTGATCCCTAAACCCTTGCTTTTTCGTATGCTCTTCATACTCTCTCAGCTAAGATGTTAGTGCCTTATATACCATGTCCAGTAGCTTCTTTTGGAAGCTTAGAGTCCAATCAAAAGGGTATATTTGTACGCCTAATGAGTTTGATATATGCTAAATATGTACAAGTACCACCCACCATGCAAGATTATTTGGAACAGAAGTTAGTGTCGTACCCTGAATTTATAGGGCAAAACCTCTGCTTTTGGGGTTCTTTCCTTTCTTTTCTTTTTAGTGAGCATTAAATGAGTTATTACTGCAAAATAAAGAAAATGGAAATAAAGGGTATCCCCTCATCAAATTGAGATAAATCAGACTCAAATAGTATGTATTAATGGGATATAAAATCGGCTCATCAACATTCCCAAACTTAAATCCTTGCTTGCCTTCAAGTGAACATCTGAAAAGATCTATTCACACATTGAGAATGTTTGTTTACAGATGGACACCCAATTCTAAGTAGTGCATACACAGGTTCAACTTTCTTTTCTTTCGGTTATAACCAACTTTATGTTACATCATGTATATATAGAGGGTGATTATGGTTAGCACCGTGGGAGGTTTTCTCATTTTCATGTTAGATCCCCACCCTCTATCTAAGACTACCAAATTTATCCTCTTCAAATTTTCAATTTGTTTTCATCTCCCTCACATTTAGCCATGCCAAAGCGGTCAACGATTGAAGTAGACATTATTGTAAAGCTAATACAAATACATAATTTCTCCATTGGAATCATACATTACACCCGAGAGCATTTACACACATAAAGAGGTAGGGCCTTTTATATATATCATGATGCCCTTCTGTTTTTCTTTTCTTTGCTTTGGAATAGCTATTTTGATATTTGAATGCACACAAACAAGTGTCTAAATATCTGTCAAAATACAAACAATTTTCTGGCTTGTTCTCTCTCTCTTCTTCTATTTTTTTGCTTTTGCTTTTTTTTATCCATAGCTTGTCTGGTTCTTGTTTTATGATCAAATAGGTTACTTTTAATTTTGAAAAATTATTTGTGTTTCTTTATCAATCCAAGCCTAATTCCGAGTACCTTTCCCAAAATAATTTTTTTTAATAAATAACTCCCCCATGGTTCTGTCCTCAATCAGTTACCCCCATATTTATTACGTGTTTTTAAAGTATGGTGATGACTTTAGCGCTACCTAAACCCTAAAACAAGACTGCCAGTAATGACATAAAACAACACACATTAAACAACATAGTTCAAGAAAAATAGTTATGAACAAAAATTAGCAAAGCAAGAGCAAATAAAGTAAGAGCTCAGACGAACACCCATCCATAAACTTGCGAGGCACTGCACCATTTGATAAATAAGGAGAAGTACAAAATGAAAGCAATACTATCCTTAAGGCAGGCAGAGCCATGCTTCATTCAGAGTCAGAGTCATACTCCATCAAGTTGTAGGCTTGCGCTCCATCCTCCTCCTCCTCCTCCTCCTCCTCTTCTTCATCTTCAGTTCCTGTATCTGCCTCATTTGGTGGTGTAGATGGAGTAAAGGTCCATAGTAGCGGAAATGGACTAATGGGGAACTGGATGCCCTTCATAGTTGTTATCATCATCAGGTTTGTGTAAACCACAACAACACAGAGATAACAGTGCTCTATTAAAGCTTCCCATTGATATGGGTTTGGGCCAACTGCAGTTGGGGTCTTGGTTGGGACTGGACATTTGGACTTAGCTCTAGGTCTTGGTTCCTACAAAGCTAGGGAAGCGGTTACCAATTTTCTTTTTACCTTTTGCCTTTGCCCTGACAGATGCATTGGATGGTTCTTGAGTGACATCAGGCTTCATAGTTCTCCTATCAGAATAGGTTCCTAGCTTGTTGATCAGATTTGGAGTCATGTCCAATGTCGGGGAAATAAATTTTCATCTCCTGCCAGGGCTACTCCAACTATCAACAACATGGCAGTAATCAAGGCAGGAAAATTCAGAGAATTTGTGCCCTTCTATAGTGAAACCAAACATTCCATGACGTCCTTGTATATAAACTTGATCATGTTGATACTATGCATTGTCTCTATTACTTAAATGAGCAACAACCTCTTCAATTTGATATTTTTAGTGTGCGTTTTTTTTTACCCTTATTTTTTATTTTTATTTATAAAAGTGCCTAAGCACATGTGTACAGCCAACTCCTGGCTCTTCCAGGTCAGTAATGAGGTAAGGAACACAACCCCACCTCCTTAAAACCTCTCTTTGGCAAACCCCGGGTAAGGTAAATCCAAAGAGGGAAAGAGTATGGCGGCTTGTGCCCCCTTTTTGCAAAATAGCAACTGTAAAAGGAGGAACATAATTGTGTAATTTTTGGCTGGATTCTCCTACTGGTGCTGCTGGAGAATCGCGTCTGCAGGTTGAGATGTAGACCTTTGTTTCGTAGTATGTATGGTTGTAAGATCTATTTGCAGGATATTAGGTGTTGCTGATGGAAGATCTTCATACACTGAAAAAATAGAGTCTTGATTCAGAGCACCACATTTTGCCAAATAATCTGCTGCAACATTAGTTTCGCTGCAGAAGTTGTTTAATCTGTCTGATTTGCATCCTGATCCGCCATGGTTGAATCGTATTGGTGATCAGAGAATCAAATAAAATAGTTGAAATCGATCTCCACATCCAATTGCAAGAATCCAT
>JAOWBN010209128.1:0-14078 GCA_028565015.1 Pinguicula moranensis | reverse complement strand
TGCTTCCCATTCACCATCACAGGCCGGGTTTTTCCCGTCTTGTGCCATCGGGTTTCCCCTCCTTGCAAGTCGCATTCGGTTTGGATCTTGCGTCTCTTTCGTGTGCCCGTGGTGTACGCCTTGGAAGGCCGGTGGAAAAAGTGTCTGCTCAATCCATCTCTAGTCACTCCTGGAAAATGGGGACGAAATTTCCAAGTTAGGTTTGACAATAACACAAGAAACCCTAAAATTCGTTGCACCATGTGGGAAAATGATGTGGTATGGTTTGGTTCTATCTGTCAAGAAAAGAAGATCAAAGAGTAAAACCTAACTTGGTTGGAGTATGGTAGAAGCAACATTCATCACAGAATTCATAAAATAAATAAATAAATTAATTAATGAATTAAAAAAGGTGAGAGAGTAGTAGTTGTGACCAGGGAGTTTTTCCGGATGCGTGTAGCAAATCCCATCTTCTCCTTCAATGGTAGGGATGAATTCATCAATCAACGGATGAGATTTCGACTCGTTTCCTTCCACTTGAGCTTCAAGATGTTCGATTAACTCCTGATCCGTAGGGTCGAATTTAACGCCGGCCGGTAGACCGACCCAATCCTAAAAGAGACGCACAACCATTTGCAATGAAATGAACCTCAAAATGAAAAATGAAACCAAATATTTACGCCAGGCACCGTACCGGCTTCCCGTCCAGTTTGTGGCCACATCCAGGGCAGTGTTTAGATCCACATAGTTGATGCTCCTCCAGCTTCGCATCAATGAGATCAGAACTGGTGACAGATCCCAGCTGTGTACTCTTATTACTACTATTCATGGCTCAAACTAAACGATATTTACACATCAACTTGGATCCCTTGATTCTTCTAGCTTTCTCACACACTTCATCAACAATCAAATGTGTATGTACAGTTCAGGTGCTTTCTGGAAGAAAAAGAAATCAGCATCGGTATTGGGAAAATCACAGGGAAAATTTAAAAAAAAATAAATAAATAAATAAATCAACTTTTGGTATAAATGACATCAACGATCATCAATTCTGCTTAATACTTATAGCTAAAGAATCTCAGAGATTTCATACCGGAAATTTCAATCCGTTCGATAACCCGATACCGAATTCGATTCAAAAAATAAAGAAAAAAAATGAAAAAAATCAAACCAAACAAAATAAGCTACCGTCTGTGTTGTTCTTGAGGTATGAAACCTTCTTTCGCCCATCAAAACCAGCAGAATTCCCGTCACTTTAAGTGAAATCAGCAGCGAGATAAAGGAAAAGTCATGGACTATACACTACCTTTAACCTCTTTGCTAATTTAAGCACAGCACAACGACAGTTTTTCTTCGTGCTCACTGTGTATGTTTGTTCTCTGTAAGTGCGTGAGAGAGAAGAGAGAAGAGAGAAGAGAGAAGAGAGAAGAGAGAAGAGAGAGAATTTTTGTTGTTGATTCTCCGAGTAAATAAAGCTCTCGTTGTCTATGCAAGTCTCTAGCTTCTTGACTGGTAAAGCTATAAAGCAAGAAAAACGTCCTCACCTGTTGGTTACGCGCACACTCTAAAGCAATTTAAGCAAATCCCAACTCAGTTATGAGTTTTATTTTCATCATAAATAGGGAAAATGATGAACTATATTATATTGAATTGGCAGGCGAAGCCAGACCATTTTTCGTATGTTTGAGAAATGAATAAAATATATTAAAGTCTATGTTCCATTCGTGATTAATAAAAGAAGAAAGAATAAAAAGAAAAAGGTTGGATGAAAGAAGGAAAGATGTTGTACCAGGAAAAGAATGGGGAGAAAAAATGATATTAACTCACATGGGGTTTGAGGTGGAGCCTGGAGGGGAGATCATCATTCTTTCGCAGCATTGCTTGATATGCAAGGCAAGTACGCAGCGTACTGATGGACCGACCCCATTATACCCAAAGATGGCCATTTTTATCCGAGATACCAGACACGAATATGAAATTATAACAAATTTGTAACTTGTTTTTTTAATACGAAAAAAAAACAAAGATTGATGGCAATGTTAAGTGTGGAGCTAATTGACTTTTATTATTGAAAATTTTAATTATCCAAAAAAAAAAAATTAAAGAATTACATGAATGGAAAGATTTTAACCGTTCATAATCATAATGTGCCATGTGTACCAATCATTAAACCCAAAAGATCAAATTTTCGGGCTCCTTGCACGTATGAAGATCCAACTCTGCACAATGAGTTCTTAAGGAGAATTTATGGGGGTTTCGTATTCGCGTTGAAGATCACTTTTTTTTTGGCCTGAAATAAGTTATTTTATTAACGTCGAAAGATAATACATGATGGACAACTCTTGTCCCTTCGAAGCTAACAAGCTAAAGAAGAAAATTTCTCCACCTCCTTAAAACCTTCCCCGGCAAACCTTGGGCAAGGAAAATCCGTGGAAAGGAAAGAGTATGGCACAAATGACCTATTTTTACATTTGTTTTTATGACTAAGTATTTGTGTTGTGGCATCATCCTTTACTGATTTCATCATTGGGTGTCTTCCTGCAGCAATAGTTGTATACTTGATGGAAGGGGGCTATTTGATGAGTATAAAAAGTCCCCGCGAATGACTCCTCATTTTGCTAGTGCATTTGCTACTTTATTACCTGATTTCTCACATAGATTAATCGAATAAGATTGGTGTAGTTCGAGCAACCTTTTAACCTTTTTCACCGATTGTCGAATCTTCCAACGGCATTTGATTGATCCCGTGATGCTTTGCAGGAGAGCAGGGCAGGATGTTTCTAACTTCACTTCTATCAGTCTCAAGTTGATACACTGATGCATGCCGCTGACCAATATTTCAGCCTCTGATTCTATCTTTGTATAACTTGCTAGTGAACGTGAGAAAGCTAATAAGGTGACTCCAAATCTGTCTCTTATTATTCCTCCTCCATATGAGGAGCCCGAGAAACCGGTTCCACTAATATTTAACTTGTAACCCGAGGTGGGCGGGGTCCATTTTTCTCTTCTTCTTCTAACTATAATCTTTGGGGGTAGCAGCTGGAGGTTAAGGGATTTGAGAATTCATTCCTCTGACTTTTGCTTAGGCATATGTAGTGATGAAATGGAAGAGATGCGTATTAGCAGATCTTTTACAGCCTCGATGGTTGTTGTGGCAGATATTTTAGTATCCTGAAATCTATTGGCGCACCTACTTTTCCATATCTCCCAGCATATCATTGACGGGATCACATTCTGAATAAATAGTATAGTGTGTTTTCCTTTGGCGGAATTCCATTTGAGTAGTCTTTCCTCTAATGAGAAGTATGGTTGTGGAATGCAAAACAGAGTATCAAAGTAGGACCACACTGTTTTTGCTAGCTCCCCTTGCGCAAATAGGTGATCTAAAGTTTCTTCCTTTGGATTTTTTGGGCAGCAGGGGCACATAGATGTTATGTAGACTCCTTTCTTTCGCATATTTACATCCACATTAACTATATTGTGCAAGACTTTCCACATATGATAGAAGATCTTTAAAGGTATATGGGGGTCCCAGATTCTAGAATATTTGCTCAAGGGTTGAGCTCGATGCCTGATTTTATTCCGTGCAGAAGTTGTAGAAAAAGTGCATCTTTAGCTGGTTCCCAGAATTGCAGATCCTTTTCATCTAAAGTTGTATCGATATTATTTTGTTGAGGATTATTGTGTCATTTGGGATTGCCTCTTGGAGGGCAGGAATATTCCACTGCCTGTGTCTTATGAAATTCTTTAATCTTACATTTGTATCATTGACTGTGTGTAAAGCCTAAAGATTCTCCTTCTCGCCATTTGTCCCACCAGAAGCTAATTTCTCCATTGTCAATAACCCATCTGGTGTTAGCTAGCATAATTTGTTGGTGGGATGAAATTCTTCTCCATGTATGAGAATGTAGCAATGTAGAGCGGGCTATGGCTGGAACATTCTGCTTGCAATATTTTTGCTCCATGAATTTAGACCAGAGTGACTCTCCTTGCCTCATTTGCCACCATAATTTTATGCTGAATGCGGTGGATATGTCCTTTAACCTTCTTATTTCTAATCCTCCTTCATGAGTAGGGACACAAATATCCTTCCATTTCTTCCAATGAAGCTTTTTCCTACCATCCTGCCAACCCCAAAGGAAGTTTGCAAATGATGCTTCTATACGGTTGAGTGTTTGATTACTAGGTTGGAGAGACATTAGTATAAATATAGGTATGCCTGTGAGAACATATTTTATCAGAGTAATTCTGCCACCAGTTGATAGGAATCTTCCTCTCCAGCCCTCAAGTCTTGAGTGGATTTTGTGTATCAGATTATTGAATAAGTCTACCCTCTTTCGGCCATAATAAAGTGGGCATCCATGATAAGTTATAGGTTGAGAACTTCTTCTCATTCCCGTACACGAACATATGATCTGAATTCTGCTAGAAGGGGCTTTTTTCTGAGATAACAAAACTACTTTTATCCGGATTTACCAGCTGGCCCGAGTGGCGTTCATATCCTTTTAGAATTTTAAAAACTTCCGACAGAGCTTTCTTAGATCCTCTGGTGAATATGAGTACATCATCAGCATATGCTGAGTGAGAAATTCCCTGACACCCTGATGGAACTTTGTAGTTGCAACTTGGCTGATCGGGACTAAGATGATTTAGATTCCGACTAAGGACCTCTGCAACGATGATGAATAAAGCAGGTGAGAGGGAATCTCCCTGCCTCAGTCCTCTAGATGAATTAAAAACCCATGCACCTGTCCATTAATCAAAACAGAAAGCCAGCAAGAGGAAATGGATCTCCAAACCATATCTATGAATATTTCTGAGAATCTGAATGCACGCAGTACCTTTATTATAATGAACCAAGACATTCGATCAAATGCTTTAGCCATGTCTAGTTTATTGCAATGTTATATCCTTCTTGTTTTTCCCCAAGAAATATAGCATTTCTTGGGCAAGTAATATGTTATCAGTGATCGTGCGACCTTTTACAAATCCACTTTGATGTGGTGAAATTATGTGTGGGAGAATGTTCGCTAATCTTGATGATATGATTTTGGCTATTATTTTCCCAATATAATTGCATAGGAAAATTGGTCTGAAGTCTGAGCAGCGAGTGGGATTGTCTACTTTTGGAACTAAGCGAATGAGTGTGCTTGTTATGAACTTTGGCAAATTCCTTCCTGCAAAAAATGAATGGAATGCTGATTGTGTGTCATGATGAATTATGTTCCAACAAGATTTGTAAAAGTGTCCTGTGAACCCATCTGGTCCAGGGGCACTGTCACTATTCATTGAAAAAACGACCTGTTGAATCTCTTCTAAGTCTGGCCATTTAACTAGATTTTCATTCATATTTTCCGTGAGTATTGAAGGGATTTTATTCAATAAATCTGTGTGTTCTGAGGTGTTTTCAGCTGTGAGTTGTTTTTTAAAATGTTGGATAAGGAGATCCGGTATGCCTTCTCTCTCAGCTGTCCTGTTTTCATTGTCTTTAAGAGAGGATGTGTACTTCGTGAAGCGCTATGTGATGGTTGGGAAAGTAAAGACTTCTTTTCCATTCGTATTCCTTTTGATTTGAACTGTTCTGTGAAAAAAGGATGTGTTTTTGTCACCTTCTTTTAGCCATTTGATTCTAGATTTTTGTCGCCAAAGCATTTTTTCAGCAAGAAGATTTTTCCTGAGAACTGCCTATGCTAGTTGCCACGCTACTCTGTCTGAGTCCGTGCCCAAGATTTCATAATTGTGTTCCAATTGTAAGAGATTGTCCTCCGACTCCTTTATGTTTTGAAATACATTCTCATATGTGTTCTTATTCCATAGGCGAAGAACATTTTTTAATCTTTTTAATTTGAGCCCAAAGATTACCAAAGCATTTTCAAAATCTATTGGTTCATTCCATGAATTCTGCACAGTTGTAGCAAAATTAATGTGGTTGATCCAAAATTGTTGAAATTGGAATCGAGTGGGATGCTTAGTGTAGGGTGTTGATAATTTTATTAATAGAGGGGCATGGTCCGAGAGACTTCTGTGTAGGTGAGAAACATCAATGTTCGGGGCTTGAAGGATCCAAGATTCTGATACAAGAATCCTATCTAGTCTTTTGTAAATTCTAGCTTGTCCCCCCTATTGTTACACCAAGTGAACCTACTTCCTTTAAATCCTATATCAGTTAGTTTACAGTCTTCAATGGTGTCTGCAAAGTCAGTGGCAGAACCTAAGTGCAGGGGTCTACCTCCTAATTTTTCTGCTTGGGTGAGAGATACATTGAAGTCCCCTCCTGTAAGAAAAGGCTCTGTAATATTGTTACTTATTCTCCTCATATTTGTCCATAATTCCTGTCTTTCCTGTCTATTACATTTTGCATAGACACACCCTATGTAGCACGTTTGATCAGTCTTATTGTTGTTAAGTTTTACTACTAGCAACTGTTCATAGGTAAAGTAGAGTTTACAACTGATATTTTCTTTCCATAATATCCATATTGAGCTTGTTGGATTGGATAGGCCTTCATGAAGTTTTAATTTTTTCACTATTGGATTCAGACTCTGGATATCGACTTTTGGTTCTAATAATACTACAAGGTCTAAATTATGTGTCCTAATTAATTTCTTTAGTCTTCCCACTATTGCGGAGTTTCCTACTCCTCTGGCATTCCAAAAGATTGCTTTACCATCTGTTGTTTTTTTATCTTAGACCTCGTGTTGTAGCCTGTGATAGTTTTGGTGTTCTACATGATTAAATAGTCCTCTTTGGTCTTATTTTTTATGCCTTTTCTCCTTTGGTAGTGGGTTTCCTCAGGGGCGGAAGAGACAGAGGACTCTTCTTCCTCCTCTGATTCAGAGTACTCTTTTTTAGAATGCCATAATTTGGAGGGGCTGCTTGAAGTTTTTGTTGAGTTCATCATGGAGTCTACAGAACAAGACTCTGATGTTGTTTTGGTTGTTTTGTTATCTTGATTTTTTATCTCTGTGTTACTTTCTGTATCTATTTCTCTGGGATTAGGAATAGAGAGTTCAATGTGGATAGATTTAATTTCAATGGCGTTTGGTTCACCATTGTTGTTCCTTTTTGTTGTCTCTTCAGAGCAGTGTTGTTGCTTGGTGTATTTTTTTTTCCATTAAGTGAATTTTGTCTTGTGATAAAAGATTCAGATTTAGTTTCCTTCCCTATAGCTATCCTTAGACGCCTGAATTTTCTGTGTTTAGTAGTACAGGATCTGTTTCAAATGTGATATCTTCCTTTGGTTCTTGATTGTTGGAACAGTTATTGAATTCATTCACTGTTTCATGTAGCAGGCTTGTAGCCTTGTTATTAATGTGTATTGTTTGAATATCTTCTATATTATTTTTGGGAGTTATAAATTCCTTCATTGGAGTTGTTTGGATTGTTGGAGATATATTGGTTCCTGATTCATCCTTAGAGATATGCCAAAATTCAGCATATTGATAAGCCATTTCATTATGCTGAGATATAGAATGCAGAGCATTATGTGGAGCAATTTCATTTTGCTGAGCAGTTTCATTATGTAAATGAGCAATATCCGCATGCATATGTTCCAGATCAATCTCATCTATTTTAACCTTATCTCCTACTGGAATCGCATTTTGTGGAGCAATTTCATTTTCCTGAGCAGGTTCATTATGTAAATGAGCAATATCCGCATGCATATGTTCTAGATCAATCTCATCTATTATAACATTATCTCCTGCTGGAATCTCATTCACAGAATCAACGATTAATAAACTAGTAGGCTCACATGTGTAAGCAGTCAACTGTGTTAAATCTAGGTGTAGTTTATCAACCTTAGATATGTGAGCAGATTCCTTTTGAGAAGCAGAAGAGGTCTTACACATATTATTTCTGAGATTCTCGTCTTCTATAGCCTCATTAGATTTATTATTCTCATTAACATGTTTGTTCTGGTTAGGACTAACCTTTCCTACTCCCATACCATTGTTGATAAATTCAATCCCATTACCATTAACTGTCTCCACATCCATTTCATCAATATTTTTAACATTTACCATAGAGGGAGATGTATTAACATTTAAGCAAATTTGAGAGTTAGGGGACTTACCTGGTTCTGGGATGTCTCCAACCTTCTCATTTGTAGTTGTGACAGTAATGTCCTTTGCTTTTTCTGCTTCTACATCTGCTATGGGAAGTCTTGTGATCTGTTTATACACTTGAGTGGCTTTCCCCTTACCGGGATTTTGCCTCTTGGATAATTAATCCCTCGGGTTTAGAACAGTGCGAGGTTTTTCAGTACGGGACTGCACTATGTCCGGATTTAGGATTTTGCAGTTTTGTTTCGAGTGACCTTGTCTATAACAGTGGCTGCAATACTGCGGGATAGCTTAATATAGAATCTGCTGCTAAAATCCCTCTATTCCAGCTTTAATCCAAACCCTTTTTGCAGGTTCTTTGAGAAGGTCAATTTCCACGCAAATTCGTGCTTGGCTTGGACGATTACGTTGCGCTGTAGCTTGATCAACCATAATAGGGTGCTCAATACTTCTTGCTATCGAGCATATACTGCCTCAACGGAAGAATTGAACTTGAAGATTCGGCATGGTGACCCAGACAGGGGCTACACTTGATTCCGTATTGTTCTTGAATTCTGGTGACCAGCGGAAGACTCTCATCGGGTACCCACTTATCGACCATTGTTCTCTTAACCATAATCTATTTCTGTGATCCTCATTGACGAACCGGAGTAGGATGTGCTTCTGATCAAGCAATCCGGCAGAGAAATCCGCTTTCAGCCCAATGGATGTTATGACTCTCCGAATTTCTTTCAGCAAAGGGCTGCCGTGTGAGAATTCGCCAATTAGAGTTAATTTGAAGGGTTCGTTCAGAGATTCAGAGAGGCCATCTCTTCGTATGTGAATGTTATTGCAGGTTCCACCCTCCACAACCATGGGGTTTTAATCGGGATTGATTCCTCCACTTTTGAGACAGTGGAACCTAATATAGAGGCAAAAGATTTAATCGGAATATCCGGCGGTTTTGCTAGCAGCGAAAGGATAGCCGGAGGCGGTCCCGCCGTGGCCCGGGCCATTTCTGGCCGGATGTATACGGATGTTGGATTTAGAGGAGCGGCGTCGGCGTCTAGGGCTTTTACATGCGTGTTTTCTAGAATCTAGTGGACTATAACTGCACCAATACGAAGTCTTGCCATAGAAGATGAAGTCTTCTATGCATGCAAGACGATAATCACACTCTGGGATGTAGATAATTGAGTGGATAAGAAAAATCACCGAAATGGCAGAACAGAGCAAGATGATCAACTAATGCATATGGCCAGTGATTACAAAGTTCATACCCAATCAGTCAAAGGCACTAAGACTAGATCCCGACCAGAATAGACAGGGATAAAAACCATTGCTTCTAGTCAGCGAGAAACTAACAGCGTAAACTTTCCAATGGATAGATGAAAGGATTTGTAGAATCCATGGAGGCTTTGGTGGCAAGGGAATAGCCCATCAAAATAACTTGCAATGAATTTATTTATCCAATAGATGAGATCGGCCCAGTTAAATAAAATTATAGCCCAACTTTAGAAAAGAGGCCCAACAGCAAGCCCAACTCAAAAAATGATATCTCCTTTCCCTTTAATTCTACATTTGAAAATGTAGTGGCCCAATAAGGAAGAAGGCCCAAGTGGTGCTCCGTTCTTCTCAAATCTCTAAGGCTCTCTTGAAACGTTACACTACTTCGTTTTCTGTTGGATACAGATCTAAAAACATTCCTCCAATTCAACATCATTTCCTTCTCCTCGGGGCTGGAACTTCTCCGGTCTGTTCAACAAAAGGCACGAAATTCTGGAGGATATGGAAAGGATTACGGTGTAGCATACGACGGAGGAAGTCTATCGGAAAGGTGAACCCTCTTTATCTCAAATAGTTTCCACTCAAAAAATCTCAGATTTACCAGTAGACATCATTGAAGATATATTTCTAAGACTACCCGTTCATTCACTCGTCGGATTGAAGTCGAAGACTAGTTAGGAACATTTTTCGACTGTGCAGCACTCAACCTGGCGTTCACCCGCAAAGGATTCCAACGGCTACAAAACTGAGAAACCGTGTACCAGAAACTATACCACAAAAGAGCAGAATAAAGGAAAGGAAAAACAGGCAAAGCAGAAGCTAAATGCAACATCTAAAAGGGGAAACGAAAACAGAGAAGGTGCAACATAAAGGCATAACAGAAGAGCGGAAGCATTAAACAAAAAAGGATCAAACTGGGCGGTGAAGCCATTTAAAGTGGGAAATGCTCTGATACCATGAAAGGATTCATAGAATCCATGGAGGCTTTGGTGGTTTGAGAAGAAAGTTTTCCATTGATCAAGTTGCTTGTTACATCATCAAATTACACATGCTTTTATAAATACAATGGATTCTTCTAGAATATTTGCCGTGTGCATTTCTTCTGGATGTTTCTGGTGCGGTTTTGCATTTCTGGTGCATTTCTTCTGGAGAATTCTATGCTGGACAAATGACTTCATCTTCATGGGCTTCTTGTTGGGTCAAGTTACACTGGCTCTATAACCAACAATAGATACCTCCATTTTTTAGTAATTTAAAATATGACAATTTATTATTTCTGTCTAAATTTCAGTTCCATGATTCTGTAAATATTGACGTGGTGTGTAGTTGAAGGTGGACGTGGCGAGTGTAGAGTTTTCCGTTCCACGTGTCCTTTTATTTCTCAGACACGTTACTCATTTGTGCATGTTCAGTTTCTTTTTTAAACATGTTTCAATTTGTCTCAGTCTCTCCAATTCCGACCAGAATACAAAGACAGTCAGAGAAATATGGCGCTCAGCACGACGCGTGTACGTATCTGAGAAAACTGTTCTTTTGTATACTTGCAAATTTATAATCCATTGATTTGTTAGGTTTACTGGAAATCCATGGCAAACGGGCTACGAGGAGGATCATCATCTGCCTTTCCCACTTCAACTTATCCGAAACTTCGACCGTATTCCCCAACAGCCGATCAGTTTGCATCCTCTCCGGGCGGGATGAAGTCCAAGTACTTAATCGTGAATGGGTTTATGCTTCTTTTCCCCCCTTGCTGAATACCCAAGATAATGAAAAAACATTTGGTTTCTTGCATTCAGGGTGCCAAAGGGAGATTTTTTTCCAGTTTTCATGTCGGTTGGAATGATATCGATGTCAGTTGGTTTCGGGTTGTTCACCATGTATCACCAGCTGGGGCGTGCGCCGAATGTGTCATTGAGGAAATCGAGGAGAGAAACTATCCCTGAGGTGGTGCAGCCGGAAAAGGTGGCGGAGGAGGCTGAAAAGTTCGTGAAACAGTCGTTCTTCCGTAAGATAGCTCATATTCAAGACTTTGATCGACAGGAGGTGATCCAGAGTCCACACAGGGGTGATGTGCTCGCAAGGTGAACCTTTTATCCCGCTATCTTTCTTGGTTCAAAAATAAATAAATTCCGGTTGACTGATGACACTGAATATTTTGTGTTTGCAGGCCGGTTAAAGTTGAGACGTTGAAAGACGTGGGAGTGGACCTTAAGAAGGCGCATTGATCACATTACAAATTGCAATGCAATGCAATCAATCAATGCACTTCACTTTTTCAACTAGTGCAATGCAATCTGTTGGAAATCTTTTCTTTATTACTAGACAGCAGTAATTATAATAAAAGAAAAAAGCTAGTCCACAGCAGTATAGCTTTCCTGTATAATCATATTCTTCGCTTTGAACAGCAGGACTGCAAAGATGTTGGCCAAATTGACAAAAAATTGAAACTCTAGGAATCTATCTCCTGGAAAACTTTCCATTAAATTTTCTAAAAATTCTCAATTTTAATGAATAAGAAAAAGAGTGGAGCCAACTTATAATCTCAGGACAATTAATTTCAACGGACTTATAATTTTATAAATATTCTTATAAATAAGAAAAAGAGTGGCTTCACAACCCCTACCACTACTAGAGGTGGACAATGTCTTGCAAGCAGGAGCGGTGTCAGAAAAATACTTCAGAGGACCAATTTTTTTTGGGTTTGCATAGAGTAAGTTAGACCAGGTTAAATCAGGTTCGATTAGATATTCACGTTTAAATATTGCGTTTGAAAATAGAATAGTCAAATTTATTTATTATTTTATTAGATTATTTTATTATCAATATCGGTCGAATATTCATGTTCTTAAGTTACTATACTTGATACAGAGACAACAATAATTTTTTAGTCTTTTTCATAATAACAAATCCCTGATAAAACTATCCACAAAAGTATTAAATTATTAAAAATAATTATATTAAAAATTTATAAAAATAATATATACAATTCGAATTAATTGCAGATAAATATGGAAATACGTTTATAAATTTCATGAATAAAATCTGGCCTAATGGTTATAACTGTAGAATTTTTCTGGTCCACTTGCGTTTGAGTCCAATAGGCCCAAGTTTAGATTTTAAATAGAAATAAAAAAAAAGTTGATTTAGAGTAGAATTTTTTTGGTCCGCTTGGGCTTGAGTCCAAGTAGGCCCAAGTTTTGATTTTGAATAGAAATAATAAAAAAAAAGATTGTTTTGAGTAGGAGCTGGATGAGTTTCGATCTCATCACCTTGCGGAAAATCTGCAAAACCAACAACCAACTCTTCTGGACGCGATTCACAATAAGTTATTGAATTGTTACATATTTAATATTATAGAGGGGATCAAATTGAAAAAAAAATTATATGCAATTTAATTTTATTTATTTTTAAATCCTGAGGGGGAACATGTCCCCCCTGCCCCTGCCTCCGCCCCTACTTGCAAGGGACAAGGTGCTTGAACGCTGTCTTGAGAAATTAGCTCGTCTAGCTTGTGTTGGGTACTCACCTCCATTGTTGGCTTGTGTTGGGTACTCACCTCCATTGTTGGTATAAGGCTTTCCATTGTTGGCATAAGGCTTTTTTCGCTGAAACAACATTGAAGCCGGGCAAGGTAGCGAAACTGAGGAACCTACTATTTTACATGGGTGATTTGTCACCTTGTCAATGAAGCAAGGAAAATTTAGTACCCTACTCACGAGTTAGCATACCAGTTTGGGGATTAGGCCTAATACCTTCATGGGAAGTAGTGTGGTGTTACAAGGCCCAAAATCAAATATTATGATTCTCAACTTTATGAAAGTAATGCGTAAACCTAGGTGGCCACGTGTTTATTCATTGAGAACAGAGGACATGGCCCATAATCTGTTGTATCGCACAGGTTAATTGGTCTTTTTTATATAAATCGATTTTAACTAAAAAAAAAGGCCAAAATTACATGAAATATACGAGAATAAGGCATGAATGGTGAAAAATAGAAATAAAAGTATAGAAAGATATTGAGATTTCTTTTGGTTCCATTCCTCATCTTTAGATGATGCATGAAATTACCTAAAAAAAAGATGGTACATGAGGGATTCAGGGATGCAACTGAACCGTCATAAATGGGGACTGACGGACACCAGACTTGCACACAATTAAAATTTTAAAATTAGTTTTGTTTTTGTTTTTATTAACATATGCTGCACTGCAAAAAAATACAAGAGTCGTCTTGGCCCTTTCGTACAAAAGCAAACTTTCAAAATTACAAATTCATACATAAATGAGAGTATCAAAACCAATCTGAAAGTATCGATCCAACTGACCATCTCCAACATATGTAAGGAGCTATTCCCACCAACATAGCTTCACCCAATCCACCGCCTTTTGTTGACAAAAAATTTCTTTGTTCACCTCCATGCTTAGGTTTCCCATATGCTGTTGTAATGTGTCAACGAGTTTACATGCCGCACGGACATAAGATCCCACCAACTATAACATTTAGTCCAAATTGTAGAATTTTCTAGATCCCACATTACTTGAATGATATTGTCCGCTCTGGGCCGAAGCCCTCACGGGTTTGTTCTTGGGCCTGATATCCCCGAAAGGCCTCATTCAAGTAATATTTGGTATTTCTATATAAACCCTCTACATTTCTCTTCTCTAAATCATTTGGGACGGATAACTTCAACACTCTCCCCTCAAGTCCAACTGGGCATACCCTGTTGGACTTGACAACATTTGGGGCAGGCCTATTCCAAGGCTACCAAACCC
>JAOWBN010209107.1:0-14081 GCA_028565015.1 Pinguicula moranensis | reverse complement strand
GAACAAAATGATTTTCATCATCTAGTATACATGAAACTAACAAGAGCACAATGCTCTAGGTCACACTAAACTAACAGTATGCCGATTGAGAAAATTGTTTTATGGACTAAAATAGTCCCCAATGGCATGGTTTGGCCGTTTCACAAAAGCAATGAAGGAGAATGAATATCAGCAGGTAACTCAAATCACCCATTATTTATTAAAAGAATAGGAGAACTGGTTGCATGTCTGATCATATATGTGGATGATATTGTAATCACTGGGAGTGATACGAAAGAGATAAATAACCTTCGCAATAGTTTGTTCAAGGAATTCAAAATGAAAGACTTGGGACAATTAAAGTATTTCATAGGAATCGAAGTCTCTCGAACGACTCAAGGTATCTTTATTTCTCAGAAGAAATACATTATAGATCTTCTAGCAGAAACTGGCATGACTGATTGTAAACCAATAGAGACACCGACCGTTGTAAATCAAAAACTACAAATTACAGATGGGATGGCCCTAACAGATCAAAGTCGATATCGGCACCTAGTTGGAAAACTTATTTATCTCTCACATACTAAACCTGATATCGCATATGCCGTCAGTGTAGTAAGTCAGTTCATGCACAGACCACGGAAGATTATATGGAAGTAGCTATCAAAGTTTTAAGATATCTCAAAGGATCACCAGAAAAGGGGATTCACTTCACAAAACACCACCACCTACACATTGAATGATATATTGATGCAGATTGGGCAGGTAATCCTATAGATAGGAAATCAACAGCAGGGTACTGTACCATGGTAGGTGGGAATTTAGTAACGTGGAGAAGCAAGAAACAAAAAGTAGTTGCCCTATCAAGTGCTGAAGCAAAGTTTAGAGGAATTGCCAGGGGATTAACAGAGATACTATGGCTAAGAACTTGTAGATATTTGTTTACTAACAACAGTCCCATGTCCATTAAGATGTGACAACAAGGCGGCTACCATTTGTTCGCTTGGAAGATCAACAACATATATATTAACCAAAGCAATTCCGAGTCCTGTGTTCCTAAGTACGCTGAGCAAGTTAGGAATTGTAAATCCTCCAATTCAACTTGAGAGAGGGTGTTAGACAGAAGCAATAAATGCAGAAGAATAAATGAGGTTAGGTATAGTTAGGTAGGAATGATTGTGAGCAAGTAAGGATCCCAATCAATCAGGGATCCTTACGGATGCATTGAATTTCTCCTCACGCGCACCACCTAACAGGGACTTCCTGTCCTATAAGAATACACTGTAAAACATCAGAAAAATCATCAAGAAAAGAATATTGATCATATCTACATCTTCATAAAACTTTTGCTAATATGGTTTGTAACATGAAAAGACGACGTTGTGAGCTTGTAACAAACATCCGATTTGTTCGATTATTAATGAAACCAAAGAATGCAGTAAGCTCTATCCGAACAGCTAGGCTCAGTTTGATAGACGGATTAGTGCAATACCACCTCGAGCATAACTTTGTTTCTACTTAATGATAACCTATTTTATCCTCTATTTTGGTATCATTTCGCCAAGATAATGTTTAATTCAAAATTCTACGTTTGGCATCTTGACAACCAGCATGGGTAATCCTTTAATTTATTAATTTAATATCAAATTATGTTGTTACCCTCCAATACATTTAGAAATTGGTTTGAGATTCACAACAAACCCTTTCTACCGTTTCTCCTCTCCTCATTTTCTCCGCTATTCCTTCTTCCCCAGTGCAATTCCATTGAACCCCCCCCCCCTAACCTTTCTGTGAGACGAACCTCCATTTTCTTCCTTCTTACTCTTGACAACGCTGCCATTGCCAGTCCCGACAGTCGAACTGGTCGACGCCGGCATAATGGAGGCTATAACCGACCTTTGTGGCGGAGCAGGGAGGCAGTCTTCACTTTCTTCTTTCTTAAACGGATGAAATGCACCGCAAGTCCCATTTCTCTTCACCTCAACCACTGCCACTTTTCTCAGCGAATCCTACAGAGACCGAGAGAAATTTCACAACTCTGGCTTGAAATCTACAAAATTCCAGATGCCTAAAAATATTTCACCCCCCCAAAAAAAATCAAAAAATCCCTAAATCAATAGTTCTTGAGTTTTTGGATTTGAAGAATTCAAACTCAATTAAGCACTTAATTATATAATTAATACTTCCAATTACACAATTAAATCATCAATTGAAACAATTTCAACCAAACCCTAACAAAATCGAAAAATTTGAACTAGGGTTCATAGAGCATGTACGGGATTTTTCAAAGTCACACGAATTGAAAGCCAAATTCGTGAAATCATAATCGCAGAACACGAATTAAACATCAATCCAGGCTCTGATACCAATTGTTGGATCAAACGAGTTGATTTCAAAACTTTCCGAAAATTTTCAATTTCAGATCACAAATGAAACTGAACTCAGAATCATTCAATTCATGTTCTAAACGCAAGAACAAGTTGACTTACCTTGAATTTGACCTGAATTCGTGAAGAACCCGTGTGAAATTTTGAACGAAATTCGTGCGATGTCGCTCACGGAACCCCCAAAGGAGAGAGTCTCTACCCGGAGCACTCCCCAGTATGACTAAAGGCGGTTGCTAGACCACTTTCCAGCGACCTCATTTTGGCCGGAGGAATTCATGGTTTTTTCGTTTTAGTTCGGTCAAAAATTTTGCGATCGAAGAAGATGACGCGCGCGGAAATCATGAAGTCACGTTCGTCTATATCACTTATCCGAACGACTGATTTTTGTTACAAAATTTATAAATATATATTCTTAAGTTACAAAGTTATAAGTTTATATAAATTTATAAACTTAGAGTATTAAACATAAATTATAAGTTTATACAAAACTATAAACATAATTTATGAACTGTAAAGTATAAAATTATAAATATATATGAAAGTATAAACTTATAAAAACAAAACAAAAAGAATGAGTTTTATGCAATTGCCATTTTCCATGCTAACATACATATTATAAAAAAATAAAAAATAATACGGTCCTAAACAGGCCCCCCATGTATCCCCTCGGATCCACTCAGATCAAATTTTGATAAATTGTTCCACCCATTTTACTAAACGGTTTAGCCCGGACCGCCTATTTTGCAATCCCAAATCGTCTAAGACCGCCCATTTTTAAACATGCAAGCATGAAAATAGTCCAGACTAGGCTAAAACGGTTTATGCCCGTTTAGTCCAAATCGAATGCCTCTCTCTATGAACAGTCGGATGCTCAACATGGGTTGCCCCTTCCATTCTTAGATCGGGATACCACGGGATAAAAATCCTTGTATCTCTTTGTGTTTTCCTTTTTCCTATTTTCATAATCTTACATCGAATTGGTTCATTAAGTGCACAGAATCCTAACAGTGTGGTAGAGGAGCACAGATTAGTCAAATGGGAATGTTGAAAGAGAAGATTCAACCAACAAGTAGAACCTTACTAAATATATTCCATGTATTTAGGCTAAAACCAATTCCAATCTATGCAAATAGGCTTGTAATTAGAATTAGTTGCATATAATCAGTTGTAACATTTTCTATATAAATATACACACTACTAATCTAGCATATAAGGTGAAATACCTCTGATTTTTAAAGTATCAGAGCTTATTTGATACTACGAAAATATGGCAAGAACTTCTTCTTCTGGTTCTGCTCAAACTCAATCCAACCTTCAAACCTTTCAATCTAAAGGGACGAAGGCTGCTGCAGTGTGAACATTAGCCACATGAACTTTCTCATGTGGAGGGCTTAGATGGTTCCTTATATAAAGGGACAAAGGCTGTTGCAGATCGTGGATGGATAGTACCCTTGCCCCCAACGAATTCATCACCACAACTAATGTAGTTGGAGCAACGCAAGAATCAAATACTCCCTACCAAACTTGGTGTCAACATGGCAATAGGTTTTGAGTCTTATTCTCACTTCTCTTTCTAAAGAAGTGTTAGGGCATGTGTGTCTTTTTGATATATGCTAAAGCCTGGATGGCCCTCCATAGCATGTATGTTTGTCAATACAAGTCTCGGATACTATGAACTCACTCTTCCAACTTGCCAATATGAAAGAATCCTCCACAAGTGATTACTGCAGGAAAGTTAAATCTCTTATAGATAACCTGACGACAATAGGTCAACCTCTTCAAGATGAAGAAATCAAATACTATTTGTTGGCTGGATTGGACATTGAGTCTGATCCTCTAATTATCTCTGTGTGCAACTAGAAGTGCTCTTATCTCATTGAATAATCTATATGGACATTTTCTGACATATGAAATGAGATTGGAGCATCACAATTCAGCCAGAGGGAGAGATGGAAATCACAGAGGCAAAGGATACCATCAAACTGGCAAGTGGACATCTCAGAACAACAATCAGCAGCAGCAAGGCTTCTTAGGCAACAGAGGTTGCAAGAACAACTCTCAAGAAGGGAAACCAAAGTGCCAGGTATGCCACAAATTGCCATAAAATGCTACCACAAGTTTGATAAGTCATATCAAGATCAAGACCCCACGTTTGTCGGGATGGCTACTACAATTTCTTAACAAGTTGCCCCCAACTGGTACCTAGACTCAGGAGCTACAAATCATATAACCAGTGATCTAGATAGGTTAACTATCAAAGAGAGGTATGGTGACAATGACCAAGTGCAAGTGGAAATGGATCAGTTTTGTCTATTACTCATGTTGGTCACTCAAGTATCTATTCTCATCCAAATTATGCACTTTCAGTTAAAAATATTCTCTATGTTCCTCAAATTTTCGAACACTTACTTTTTACCCATAAATTTACTAGAGATAATGATGTTTTTCTTGAAATTCACCATGATCATTTCTTTATTAAGGATCAAGCTACCAAGAGAAGTCACTACCAAGGGAAATGTGAAGGTGGCTAGTACCCATCAAGTTCACCAAGCACAAATCTGCACTTCTACAAATAATAGGCACTCAAGATCAATGGCACGAGAGATTAGGGTATCCCTCCAATTCTATCCTTCAACTAGTTTTAAATTAGCATAATATTCCCTTCTTTGCAAATAAAAACACCCATGTGTGTGATATTTGTCTAGTAGCTAAAAGTCATCAATTACCCTACTCTAGTTCTAGTCATATTTTTGTTTCTCCTCTAGAACTCGTGTATTCACATGTTTGGGGTCCTGCTTACCTCTCATCTAATGGGTCGTATTTAGATGTAAGCTTCATAGATGGTTATAGTACATTTTCTTGGCTCTATCTTCTGAAAAACAAGTCTAATGTTCTTGATGTTTTTCTGAATTTCAAAACTCATGCTGAGAAATTGTTGAACAAACAACTGAAATGCCTGCAGATTGATTGGGTAGGGGGGTGAATACCACAATATACATCATTATTTAAAACAGAATGGCATAGCAAGTAGGATTTCTTGTCTTCATGCTCACCAACAAAATGGTGAGCAGAAAGAAAACATAGGCACATAGTAGATGTAGGTTTAACTCTCCTAGCACAAGCCTCACTTCCTCTCAAATATTGGGGAGAAGCCTTCATGAATCTGTTAAACAATTATAGAATTCCTAGTATAGTTATACAAAACAAAACTCCCATGGATGTTCTTTTTAATACTAAACCTAATTACTCCATTTTCAAAGTATTTGGATGTGCTTGTTGGCGAAATTTAAAACACTACAATAATCACAAACTAGCTTTTAGATCAACACAATGCCCATTATTGGGTACAGTCCACATCATAAGGAATATAAATGCCTGAACATTTCTACTAGTAGAATCTACATATCAAAATATGTGGTCTTGGATGAATCTATTTTTCCATATAAATGTACAAAAGAGTCTCAAACTCCAACCAATTTCACTCTACCTATCACCATTACTCCTCTCATCACACCAAATTATATTAATCTCCGTGTTGTGAGTGATCAACAAGAGGAGACTGAATTGACCATGGACCAAACTAACACTTGTTTGTCAGAAAACCCCTGTACTTTCTTCATGTACCCTTGCTACAACTGATGAATTTGCACCTCCTGAGATTGCACCTACTGCAACAATAGTTGTAGAAGGTGCAACAACAATCAGTCATCACCCGATGCACACTAGACGAAGGATATCATCAAGAAACCCAAAGTGTTCAGTGATGGCACTGTGTGTTTGACACTTTTAAGAGGAAAACTCTCATTTCTAGCACACAAACTGAACCCGGTTCTCACTCTGAAGCTCTTCAGTCACCTGACTGAAAAGTAGCTATGAAAGCTAAATTTGGTGCACTTATGCATAATCAAACTTGGAACCTAGTACCCCACAGCAACAGGTTGAACATTATTGACTCAAAGTGGATTTTCAAACTCAAAAGGGTAATGGTACTATTGACAGGTACAAGGCTAGGCTTGTTGCTAAGGGATTGAAACAAATGTAAAGAGTCAGTTATGAAGAAACCTACAGCCGAGTAGTCAAATTTAGTACTATCATACTAATATTGTCTATAGCAGTTTTAAGAAAATGGTCCCTAAGGAAAATTAAAATCCACAATGTCTGACTTCATGGATTTCTGGAAGAAGAGGTCTAATTGAAGCAGCTTCCTGGATTTAAATCCTCCAGTTATCCACAACACATTTGCAAATTGAAAAAGGCACTTTATAGGCTGAAACAAGCCCAATGAGCATGGTTATCTAGACTTAGTTCAAAGCTCAGGGAATTGGACTTTAGACTATCAAAGATTGATATTTCTTTATTCATTTTCTCCTATCCACCAGTCAAGTGACTTGTGTATGACATCATCATTGCTAACTCTTTTGCAAAAGTTGCAATCTCTCATATCGCAAAACTCCAACAGACATTTCCTATTAAAGACGTTGGTACTCTCGACTATTTCCTTGGGATATATGTCATCCCACACACAAGGGGCTAGTTCTCACTCAAGAGAAGAAGTATATTCTTGATATTCTCCAGAAAGCAAATATGCTCAATTGCAAGCCTTGTGCCTCTCCAATGTCTGCAACTGATAAGCTCAACAGGTATGTTGGCACTCCTCTAGTTGACAATGATACAACCATATACATAAGTATTGTGAGAGGTTTGTCGTATCTAAGATTAACTAGACCTGGTATATCTTATTTTGTTGACAAAGTTTGTCAGTATATGCATATCCCAACAAATATTCATTGGGAACAGTTAAGAGGATATTAAGTATCTGAAGAACGCAAGCACAGTTGGTCTAGAAATCACTGCATGCAGTTCTAAAGAGCTATGTGTCTTCACGGATTTTGATTAGGCTGGTTGCAATGATGATAGAAGGTTTACTGGTGGCTACATCATATTCTTTGGTTCAAACATTGTTTACTGGAGCTCAAAGAAGCAGCCTACAGTGTCTAGATCAAGTATTGAAGTAGAATATAACGTCTTAGCAAATATTGTTGCTGAACTCATATGGTTTCAGTCCATTTTGAAGGAATTAGGTCTTCATCAATCTCAGTTTCCTATATTGTGGTGTGACAACCTTGGAGCCACTTATCATTAATCAAATCCCATCTTTCATGAACGAACAAAACACATAGAAATTGAGTTTCATTTTGTGCGAGAAAGAGTGACCCAAAGGAAGTTGGATATCAGTTTTATTTTCTCATAGGATCAATTGGTTGATATTCTAACCAAACCACTCCATGCTCAAAGCTTTAATTCCCTTTGTCACACACTACAACTCAGCTCTGCACCATTGAGATTGCAGGGGATGTTAAAAGAGAAGATTCAGCCATGATTCATTTAGAACCTGACTAAATATATCCCCTGTATTGAGGCTTAAGACCAATTTCAATGTTTGTAACTTAGTGGCATATAAATAGGGATGTTAGGCTTGTAATTAGGATTGGTTGCATGTAATCAGTTGTAACCTTTCCTATATAAATATACGCAATTGCTAATCTAGCAGATAAGGTAAAATACCTTTTCAGTGAAATGGATTGAGATTTACGCAAGATCAATGAGAACGGAAGTTACTTTGGTGATAGAAAGAGATATAACTTCCTGCGTTGTCCAATGGCTAAAATTAGTTGGACATTTGCTTTTGTTCTAGTCTTAGCTAGGCAATTGGTGGTATTCAATTGTGTTGTCCATGTAATTGGACAGCTGGAGAGGAAGTGGTCTTCCTTCTATTGTATCTGCAAACAATTTTTATAGTGAAACTATTTCAGGAAGTGCTTCCCCACACGAGCCATATCCTTCACCGGAGGCTAAACGTGAATTAATTGATTTCTTGAAAATCAGATACCCCTGACATTACTCGCCGTGTTCCCTTGTTTTGTTTTGTGTTTCATTTTGATTGAATTGGAACTAATAACAAGTGAATTGTAGGTTAGTTAACCTAACATTTACGTAAGATGCAATAGCATTTACATGATTTTTTTCCATATCATAATTTTAAGAAATCTCAGAACTATCCCGATTATTAATATTTACCGTTTTATAGTTTTTAAAACCAATAGTGCAACAGATAATATCCTAGGGCGTTATTTGTTTTCAAAACCAATAGTGCGACAGATAATATCCTACCATCCCCGCCATCTCATATTACATTGCGAAGCCCAGGCGTATTAAGCACGCATGGGTTTCAAGAGACTGGTACTTCTGAATCTTATCGCAGGGCCAAGTCAACACTCCATCGGCGATGTCACTGATGCCAGTGGATGTCCGATTATGGATTGGCAAGATCGTGGAACAACAAATTGAGTAGCTCACGAATTTTAGTGTGATACCGGATATTTAAACATTGGCCAGGGCGCTATTTGTTTTACTGCATCTATTCTGTAAAAAAAGGGGCAATTTATAAATAAAGTAACATGAATAAATGTTTAGAAAAAATAAAAAATAAACATACACACACACACACTTAGAAATAGTTAAAAATAAATATATAATAAAAAAATATAAAAATAAAATTTTATAAAATACATATTTAATAAATAAAATATAAAATATTGTTAAGACATGAGGCAAAATTATAAAGTAATAGAAAATAATATACGATAAAAAAATCATGATAAAACATTAATAGATTATAAATTTTATTTTATTTTATTTTTAAATATTATTTTATTTTTATTACTTTATTCTTTACATTTTCTAATTATTTTATTGTTAATACTTTTATTTCAATTGATAATTATTTTTAATATTATATTATTTCTTTATCATATTGTTAAAGTGTTCGGTATTTTTCTAGACGTTCTTTTACTTATGTTATTTATAAAATATTATTTTTAAAATTTTAATTGGATTTTATTTTATTATTCATTAAACATTCTTTATATTATTATTTATTCTTATTTTTTTTTGGATGACCGGTGGTATACGACTATTTGTCGACTAGTCCACAGGGATCCACCCGTACAACTCTCCGGGCAGATCGGGCAAACGGCTGGTTAGGCAAGTCTTGTCATAAAACCGGAGTTTGACCCCTACTTTATGCATTTGGTGGGAGTCGAACTCACAACCTCCCATATAAAAAGGTTATAAGGACATTCTTGACCACCAAGGCAACCCGTAGAGGTTTTATTATTTATTCTTATTGATGAATTACTTGCAACAATAGGTCAAATAGGTCAATTTTTTTTAATACTATGGTATTTAGAACCACATTGGGCCTGACTAATTTATATGGCTCATACACGGCGACCCCCAGCATGAATCAGTTAAAGTCCGGGCCAAGAATTCTCCGAAGAGGCTTACGATCGTGGGCCAAACAAATTATTTGCACCTACAAATAGGTCAAAATTAACCAAAAGTGTTAGTTTTTTTTTAAACCGATCGAACTAAAAATTCAATTTTAAATCATACTGGACCAAAAATACAACTGTACTATCCTATGAGACTCAAAAGTTTATTTTCCCTTTTAACTTATTAAATAATTTTGATTGAGTAAAAGAGAAGAAAATAAGTAAGATATTAACAAATAAATTAAATGAATGCCATTACTCTTAGCCATTGAACTCCCATAACCTCTCTCAAACATATCTAACCACCAAGTTTTATCTATTTTATTGACGCCTATACATATTGACTCTTAGATTTTATTGAGATTTTTTATGATAACTGAATGAAATAAGGTTCTTTCACCGAGACCGAAAGAAATCAAATAAAAGAAAATCAATCAAAGTAAAGCATAAATTCTAGATCAGTGTGCGTGATAAGAGGCAAACGTAGGGTAACTGGTCAATATGCAACTCCACCAAGATAGAATGAGAGAGAGATTCAGTAGCATCATAAAATGGGGAATGGCCACCCGTTTCAAAGGTATAAGTAAGGCGATCTATACAAAAGTTAGCTTCACGATACACATGTTGAACTTACAGGAAGAAATATATTGACAAGGATAAGATGTCCTACCATGGAGAGTGATAACGACATGAGGGGACATGACCTTATTGAACTAGTTCACTAGAAGCAAAAAGCCTGATTCAAAGATAATACAATCCAAGTAAAAAATGTAGTAAAGAGTCAAACTTTATAAAAGAGCCAAAATTTTAGCTATGGTGCTCGACATACCATCCAAAGACTGGTTGAAAGCTAATAAATCATGTCCATCAAAATCACGAAAAATACCTCTACAACCACTAGATGTAGTCGAGATGGAAACATCAATGTTAAATGCGATCAATGTGAAGAATGTATTTCTAAATGGAGATTTATCTGAGACTATCTACATGGATCCACCGCCCGAGTTTTGGGCTGAGAGAGAGTATTCAAGGAAAGCATGGCGTCCTCAGGAGTCTCTCTATGGCTTAAAGCAATCTTCTCGTGCATGGTTTGGTCGCTTCAACGATATGATACCCACTCTAGGATTCACTCGATGTCATTTCAATTATGCTTTCTTTATTCATCGTAATTCTTGAGGCTAGTGTGTTATTATCTTAGTTTATGTGTATGTTACTATCATTAGTGGAGACGATGCATCGATGTTAAGGATTTGGGTTCCATCAAGTACTTTTCCTACCATTGAGGTGGTTAGGTCTCGCCGAGATATTTCCTTGTCCTAGCGAAAGTATACGCTTGACCTCCTTCAAGACACTAAAATGCTTGGGCGTAGGCATGCTTTCTCTCCTATGGATCCAAATCATAAGTTGTCTGCAGATATGAGAAAGTTATTGCCAGATCCGTCTGTGTATCAGGGACTTGTGGCTCACATTATCTACTTCATAAATACAAGACCAAATATCACTTTTGCAGTTAGCATTGTCAGTCAGTTCATTTACTCACCAAGGACAACACATCTAGATGAAGTCTATCATATTCTTCGGCATCTGAAAATATGTCTTGTTCTCTGCCTCTTATTTGAATCAGGAGCTCTATCCACACTGTCGTGTTTTTATAATATTGATTAGGCAGGATCGAAAAGTGATCGTCGCTCTACTTTAGGGTTGTGCACTTTTTGTGGGAGTTACCTTATCTCATGGAAAAGCAAAAAATAAACAGTTCTCTCCCAGTCTTTTGTTGAAGCTAAGTACCGAACAATGGCGCAAGAGGCATGTGATATACTATGACTTCATTCTTTTCTTCAGGAGTTGGGGTTTTCAATAGCAGACTCATCCATCTTATTCTGTGATGACAAGTCTGCTATTATGTTGACATCCGACTATGTCCTTCATGAGAGAAGGAAGCACATCGAGGTTTATATTTACTTTATTCGTAAGAAAGTCCAGCTAAGAATTATCACCCCAAAGTTTGTAAACTCAAGAGATTAGATGGTTGATATGTTCACAAAGTTCATTGGCTCGAAACTCTTGTTGGTATCTATTCAAAATTAGTCTAAGAGGCTTTATTTATTTTCCAAATTATTTTGTATTAGTTTAATAAACTCATGTATTCTCATAATATAATACAATATACTTTTACCTAAATTATATTCAATTAAATCAAGCTAACCATTATCCTGCTTACTGTGGGAGCAGTATCAAACACTATACAAGTGAACATGTTGTACTGAGGTGATTCCAGGAATTGAATAACCTAGCATATAGTCTTAAATTCAGTAACACAAGCTTAAAGAACTATTTTATTACCCATCAGCAAATATTTTTTTTTTCTGTAAACAGAACGCATACCTTTGATATTGCAATAGCTTCATCTATGCCAGGAGGAGGCGAGTCCTGCAACTCTCTAAGCTTTAGTTCCCCGATCTGCCAACAAAGAGTCAATAAGGAGTTGCACATAGAGAAGCAATGAAGCTAAAAATTGATATTTGGGCTTGAAAAGGGATCAACTATTTTCTATTTTTTTTTCTTGTCATAATGGGTCTGTTGTGGAAAGATAAAATGAAAATGATATGGTGGCTTAGATAAAAGGTTCACCTGGTCAACAATCAAACCTAGACCCATGCCTTCCATGAAATCTTTGACTCCACTTACACCGTCATTTTGGCTGGCACTGCAAAATTCTTCCCTTACTTTTTTAGGGTTTATCTGTCCAAGCAACACATTCAATTTTGGTATTGAAGCACAAGTGCTAACACATTGATCGGGATAACAAATAAGAGTATCATTTCCAGGAGACGTTTCTCCACTCACCTCAAGTGCAAAAGGTGGAGAAAATATGACCCTTTACCGGTACTAGAGTTCCTCCAGTTAAATCCTGAGTGAAGTGCAATGGATGAGAAACACATTCATATGATCCAAAACAATCAACTAGTAATTAATATTGCCTACAAAGAAAATAAAAGAAAAAATCAACCAGTATTGAGAAAGATGGTGAAAAATTAAATGTTGGAGAAACAACATATCCAAACCTGTGCAAAAGAATCACTCAAAGAATGGGCAGGATCAATTGAAACCACTAGTGTAGGATGACCGTTGTTTGCAAACTTAAAACCAAGTGATGATGCGCAACTAGTCTTCCCAACTTCTCCTTTTCCATCGAGCATGTAATATTTGCGTTGAGTTCCAAATACCATTTCATCAAATCCAGAAGCTGATTATGTTGGAGCAGCAACAACTTCCATTGCCGATAAATATTCTCGTGATGATAATCTCAGAACGCTTAGCTAACAAAGATGAATGCTTGTGAGCACAATAACCAAATTACTAAATCCTTGTTTAAACTATCTTAATCTAAAACAAGGTATAATATGAATGTGCCGTGTGCGTGACCTTAACCATTCACCAATTAATCTTCAATCTTATCTTTTCCTAGAACAGTGTGCATATTGACGAGCGTATCAGGAAACTACTCTGCACTTAACCCACCATGCAGGAATGGCAAACATGGTGAAATACTCGTTGGTATTTCTAATAATTAGAGAAAAACAACATAAACTACAAACTCGATAATTTACCTTGAAATTTTCTTATGGCCCTTTTCTTGGACAAGGATAGGAACAAGAAACCGGAGCCCGAAAAAGGCTTGATTTTCAAAAGTTGACCTCCATTGGTGCCCAACAAGTTAGTGTAGCGATAATCACTAGTAATAATCTCAATAGGTTTGAACGACTCAAAAATGGCTGCAGAAGAAGCACAACAAGCCATTACTGCGAATTAACAGCAACAGCAAGCCGAGTTCCGGGAAGAAAATGAGAATGAAGCTAAAAATGTCGTCGTTCCATGAGTTCGTGAGAGCAATCCTAAATTGGTGGCTACTATAACATTGCATAAACTTAATACAGAGGTAGTCTTTGTCATGTTCAGTTGAAAACTATGACATTTGCCCTAAGCACTGGCTTACAATGACCTCATTGAAAAAAACAATGTTCATAACTGTCGCGAACAAACCAATTCAAAAAGGAGGTATTTGTCATGTTCTATTGGACTACAGTTTATCCTGGAAAAACAAATTCATAAAATCAAGGCAACCTCCATGCCCAACCATGGACCATACGCAATACTTGTCTCTCGTTCATGACAAGGTAGTTGACTAGTCTCACCTTGTTCTCGAAGGTGAGTGCATCCATGGCATCCAAATCTTGCATTAGCCGATTGACCTTGTGCATTTTGGAGTCTTCCTCCAACCTTTCTTTTTGGGAGGAGAAAATCATCTTTGCCATGTCAAACATAGCTTCATCCCTATCAAATGTGACCTCCGCTTTTCAAAGAAGCTTGGATGACTTCC
>JAOWBN010209097.1:0-14081 GCA_028565015.1 Pinguicula moranensis | reverse complement strand
ATATTTTTGAGTTGTGTCGGAGATTGACTGAGACAAACAAGGCACAAGACTACCATTTGATTGACAGACTGATCCGACTTATTTTGACACTTTCATTTACTACTGCAACAACAGAGTGTGCATTTTCAGCTATGAAGCGTGTCAAAAGTGTTCTTTGCAATAGAATGGAAAATCAATATCTTTCGGATTCGATGGTTGTTTATATTGAACGAGAATTATTTAGTAACATTGATTCGAATTCTGTTATCGATGAATTTTAATTATTTAAACCTTGTTAATTATTTTGATTGAATGTTATTTTTATATGATATTAAATATTTTAAACTTTTATTTTTGAGAAGAAAAAAATAGGGGCGAAAAAAAAAATGTCCCCCTAAATTCTTTTAGGTTACCTTAGCCCACCCTAATTTTTAGGGCTAGTTCCGCTCTTAGCTGATCTGACTTCGTGATATGTATTGCACAGTCAGAATAATTTATATTTTTTTGTGCTAGTCACTGTTCCAAAAAATATTTTGATTATAATAAAATTTAAGGTGAACCTACGAATAAAAGTAAATATTATTTTAAATTTTTTATTCCCTCAAATTAAAATAAAAATAAATATTCATTCATTCTGAATTTTTCTCTGAATTTCGCCCCTGCTATGCCTGCTACGAGAGGGGTGGGGGATGGAAAGCAGTGGGCAACCTCAATTTCTTAAAGAATACTGTACTGAAAATATTTCATTTCATTCCATGATTTAGCTAACTGGGTACAACTGGATATCGATTGCATAATTACAATTGTTGGGGATGTGCAGTTAATACAAAAGATTTCTATTAAGTTGTTTTTTGGGGGTAATTGAAGTATGTTAAAGAAAATGCCAATTTGGCCAGACGGTGTCTAAATATGGTAGGGGGTCACCCCTGCCTACAAATTCTGAAAATTAAATTTTACAGAATTTTATGACCACGCCCATGGAAGGCACAAAATTAATTCTCGAGCTCAATTCTAGACTGTGTCCAATCCGTCTCGAGAAGACACCCCTCGAGCAGCGAAATTCAGTAGCATCAAAAAAGTGATGACACGTATACATACAGAGGCGCGTGGAGCGGCGCATGGCGGGAAATAGTACAATAACTGGCGGGCAGTGGGACTACGTGGGGAGGCGGTAGGACGGCACAGGGCAGTGGTCTGACGGTGCATGATGGCCACATGCCTTCAGATTTGTTGAAAATGCTCCACCGTACAACGGCAAGCAAGGAAGGCACGTAGGCGAGATCTGGAACCTCTGGCCGTGGGACCTGGAGGATGCGTCACCAGAGAGCTACCGGGAAACTCTGATGGCGAGGGAGGCGCGCTGGCTGGCGAGCGCGCAATGACCACGTTCAGGCCAGGCGATAGTCATAAAAAATAGCCAAATCTGTCTGTTTCCGACAACAGACAAGGGCATCTGGCGGGTGGCGGTGAGGGGAATGGTGTAAACATATATTCTTATGCTATACAAATAAGAACATGATATTGCATAGATCTACATTCATAGGATAGTAAAACAACATGATTTTCACAAAGACAACATACCTGATGCGGAATTAGAGTCGGCCATTGAAGATTGTTCGTGGATTCAAGGATAAATTGATTTCTCCCTCTTGACCTTGCTTTACCACACACAACTTCCTGATGGATTTCTCTGTAGGAATTCTTAGAGATTTTTTTCACGTGTGTTCTTCATAGGCAGAAGGAGGACCAATTTATAATAGGTAAGCTCCCATTTGGTATTCCCATCAAATAACCACATTAAGGAGCAATTAAAGGTAATTACTACAATAAAAGGTAATTACTACAATAATTCAAACATTCCAAAACGTTTGACAATAATTGGGCCATTAAATAAGAATAAATCTTACAGGAATGCCAAGATTCTGAGAACATCAGGATTTTAGCATCCATGTGGTGGAGCTTGTAAAAGTTTTTTTTTTGTTGATACTATTTTTGGTCCAGACTAGTACATGAGATCCATCATCCATGCAAGGTGACCCCATGTGGACCAGATTAATCTTGGGCATTTAGGGAATTTCTCTGCCTATGAACCACACTTGCCACAACTAATTCTCTTTTAAGACTTTTCCGACGGAGCTCTTGTGCAAAGCCTGCTTTCCTCCCATACCCTCAAATTGGTTGTAGAGTATTACTTTTCCCTCTGTTGAGTAATGTTGAACTAGAGAACCGGGCCACCAGAAATTATACTCAACATCGACAATTGAAGTAGGAAGACGAAGACTATCAATTAAAAGGGACACAATTGTATTTTCAATTAGAGGTATAATTATAATTTTTATAGATGAGTGGCTATTCCTGATGCCATGTGCATCTGTATATTAGTTAAAATACTGAGCTTTATCTACACACATTGAAATCAAATAACAGTTAGAGTTTTAATTTTGTGCTTGATTTCTCTACAATCATTACGAATTCTCGAGTAACCACCTTGTCGGAGATCCACTAGAGTCGATACTCGATACATGCTATCATAGCCACACAATAATTGATGATCTGCATGGCGATTCTCTCTTCTTTACAAGCTTTATCTAGTCAATATTGACTTATGATGGAAGAAGTTCCATGCCTTTTCCGCCTGGTATCCAAGGGTGGAGTCAAAAAATAATTAAAGGGACTATTTTTTTTTTATTATCAAAGTGGGTTGGGTCAGATTTATGATAAAATACTATAAAAAATTCAACAAGTAACATTGTCACTATTTACCTATATAATAAAAAGTTTTAAATAATAACTTCATAAGCAAGTCTCAAATACGGCTCTAGTCATATGGCAAATGCATCAGTAAGCGGGGTGTTGATGGAGCGGAAGCCGCGCAAGTCTAAAATGGAGAAAAAGGCTGCCTTTATTTGGGGCTTGGCAAAAACATAGGAGTTACTAGCGAGCAATCTGATTCAATTATGGAGGTTCGATTATTCTCCATGTAAAACAGGGATGCTGCACTTGATCCGTCCTGCGCAAATGGCGATGGGGCTACCACAGTTCCTTTATGAGGATTCTCTCTATTAATGTACGGGGGTTGGGAGTGCAAGGTCGCACAAGTGAGGTTAAAAAACTTGTTCGGACGCACTCGGTTGATTTATTATGCCTGCAGAAAACAAAACTTGTCAAAGTGGACCGATTCTTGATTAATCAATTGTGGAACGTATATGAATGCTCATGGGCGTTTAGCCCAGCTTAGGGGACGTCTGGTAGACTACTAGCCGTATGGTCAGATAATGAGTTTGTTGCTGAGACCATTACGACCCTCACAAATTTGCTTATTGTTGAAGGAACATGGCAGAGATCTCATGAAAAAATTATGTTCATTAATGTCTTTACACCAACTGGTGGAGCCGATCCAAAGAAAATTTATGGCAACAAATTACGAGTACTCTGGAAGCTGCGGGTGATATTCCTAAATGTATTATCGGGGATTTTAACACGGTCTGCTTCTCAGATTAATGAATGAATTTTATCGGACCTCCGACCACCGATATACATGATTTTAATGCCTTTATTCTGGCAAATGCGCTCCTTGATCCCCCTCTACAGCGCTTCATGTATACTTGGTTGAATGGACGTGGAACTAGTGCCAGCCGTATTGATCAAATGTTATTTTCTGTGAAATGGGATGCGTTGTGGTCGAACCTCATTGAGGTTGCGATGGATAGAACTATTACTGACGATCGCCCTATATTATTGCACAAGGAAAGTGCAGTTGGGGTCCAAATAATTTCTCTACTATGGATTGTTGGGATTCTCATACTGATTTCATTCCGTTCGTGAATCGCACATGGAGACCAATTCCATTCCAAGGTACTAAAGCTGTAATCTTACATTGCGCCATCAAGCACTTGAGGCAGCAATTAAAGATATGGAACAGAGAGGTGTTCGGTATTGTGGAATGCAAGATAACATTGTTGAATGAACAATTATATTGGTATGACTCTGAAGGAGAAAGGAGGGCCCTCACGGTGGAGGAGGTGGTCGCACGAAAAGAAGTATTGGCGAGCAAAAAAACAGCTATGAGTCGTAAAACATCCCTGTTGCATCAAAAGTTGAGGTCTCAATGGGTTCGAGAGCAGTTAGCATTCGGTTGTCTTCATCAAATAATCTTCTCTCACAGTCAAGATTCAGGTCTGCTAGTTTCATGTTCAGTGAATTACTTGGAGAAGAATTGCAACACACCATTTTTCACCTCCTGTTTGTTATCCGTCCAGATGCCATTAAAAAACAACCCATGTATATTATTTTGTATTCAGTTGGGATCCTCTGTAAAGGGGACTTTGTTCGCCATAGTGTGTAGAGTGAAAAAATTTCTGTTAATTTAATTTCTATTACTCATAAAAAAACATGAATTAATCATCTTCATTGTTAATGTTTACATATACAACCAAAGGTTTAAACATAAAGAACGATACCCCAAAAAAAGAATGACCACAATAACATTGTCTTTAAGATTTCAACCTTACACCCAGCATTGTTAATGGTACTACATAATCTAGTTTTTTGTTGTCTGTTAGATTTTAACCTTACATAACAGAAATTAATCATCTCACCGAATCAATTAAAATTACTCAATCAAAAACATCAAACCAATGCTAGTTAGATCATCCAACGTGAAAATTGTTCAATAGATAGTGAAATCCAGCCCCTTCAGTCTCAACAGCAACCATTAACATGTAAATCAATAATGATTAAACCTCACCAAAGGCAATATGGGGAACATTGTATTAGATCAAAGGCAATTAACACTAAAACCAAGACAATTAACATAACCAAAGCAAGTAACTCTAGAATAGATTACCCTAAAACTAGCAAATAAACATTTTTTTGGTAGGTAGTTTCAGAAATCGAACCCTACTTAGGTATCCGGGTAGATTCTGCTGCTGGGGCAGAACGATAGCAAACATATCCAACCCGACTAATCCCAGTGGTGACAACGCAGAGTTGGAGCCCCATGGGTTTCGAACACCCAACCTCTTGGCATGCCAGGATGGTTTGATGTCTAGCAAATAAACATAAAAGTGACCCTCCTTTAAACAAAGGAATTGCCAATAAATCCTAAACATTAAACTGAGGCAATTAACCAAATATAGCATCAAACCAAGATACAAGTTAATAGTGCTGCCAAGTTGATTCTCTATTTGCAACTTAATGAAGTTGAAGCCACACCCACAATGAAGTGTACTTTCGCATCCTTGACAAATACCATATTATTTAATCACTAGCAGTCCCCACAATATTAATATGCCGAAGTTGGGTAAATGCGATAATCTAGTGGAAACAAGGGAAAAGAAAAGGAGGGGCCAGAAACCAAATACGCTCAAGGCTTCTTCAAATTACGGTCTCAAGTTGTGTCACTCGTATCGTATACGTCACAACTACTGCTTAGGAAATAGATGACCAACGACAACTAAAAAAAAATCACCGTTCATTCCTAAATTTACCCAAAACTCGAAACCCTAATGACGAAATCCGTAATTACACACCAAAAGTTACTTGTAATTAAACATCAATACAACGAATCCATAAACACAACAAGGTTAATTAGACACAAACTCGGTGAATATGAGACATTTCATACCCAAAACATGAAAATAAAATCTAGCAACAAAAATTACGGTTCAAACTCAGAGGATGTCACCCAAAATCGTACCCTTACCTAACAAGCAGCAGTGGGGGAGACAAATCTGACTCTAGTAGGAAGAAAATGAGACATTCGGTTCCTAGTGCCTACCTCATGAAGACGCGGACGAAGAAAATTGCAACGAACAAGAAAATCATAGTCCACGAGATTGAATTTCATATTTATACATGTAAAAGTTTTTATTTATGGGGACTAAACTACAAAACAATTTATTTATAAGTATAAAAATTAATTTTTAAGATCATGGGCCGGGGGTGGGGGGTAACCATGCCCCCGGTCCCCCTCCCTTTACCTCTGCTGGTATCCCAAATATAAGTTCCACCTGAGTGTCTTCCACTCTGGAACTTGTTCAAAACCAATTTTCTAATTCTATCAAGATCATTTAGTCCTGGAAATGAGGTTGAGTTATTGAATTATGTTTGCCATCACTTATTCAACCATACAAATATTTTACTCCAAAATTCATGTCTCTACACTCTCCAGCAGAATGAGGTAGAGCATAAATACAAACAATTTCTTGAACTAGACTGAGCACTGTTGTTTCAATTTTCCTTGCCTCATAAATTCTGGCAGGAAGCCTTGCTCACAACCACTTACATCATTAATAGATTTGTAGTCCTCTTGATGCAAACGTCGCAAACAAGGATGGTTCCAGGGGGTCTCTCTGCTAACTGTCCCACCTGAGCTTCCAGATTCCTCATAGCTACTATTTAATCCTTGAAGTGGGCCTTTGTTTCTTGCAAAAATCCTCGCGAAATGTTGGCCAACTATGCCACTAAATTTTGAAGGTTTTGGTTGTTCTTTGTAGTCAAACCACCTGAGTGATCAGATCATCTGATGACAAACATTGCGATTGTGGGTTTCCTTGTGGCCTTTGCATCTGTTGCTGACCTTGGAAAGGCCTTGGTCCTTAAAATGGCATCTATCTTTGAGGGTTTAACACATTTTGATTGTTCCTCCATGAAAAATTGGGATGATCATTCTTCCGTGGATTGAAGTTTTGGTATCTTGGATGATTTGATACATAATTCAGTTGCTCCATGGGGATGTTATCCATTGCTGGTAGCTCCTGACATTGGTCTCTATGGTGTGGTCCTCCACAAATCTCACAGGAGAATTGTTGAATTGCCATTACTAGTCTTGGTACTCCATTTTGATTAAATAAGGTTGCAATCCTTGAGGTCTTGGCAAACATTGCAGCCATCAGTGTATCCACATTATCTATTTCGTATCTTCCTCCAATTCTTTTGATACTTTTCTCTCGGTGGGCCATCTATAACAGCTCTGAGCCATGGTTTCTAAAAGTGTGTAAGTTTCATTGTATGGCTTTTTCATGAATGTGCCATTGGCTGCCGCATCTACTTCTCTTTTGGTGGTGTTACGCATTCCATTATAGAATGCTTGGATTTGCCTCCAGCGTGGTACTCCATGGTTTAGACAACTACTCAGTAAATCCTTAAATCTTTCTCATTATTCATACAGTGTTTCCATGTCTCTCTATTTGGATGATGTGATTTCACTCAATAATCTTACTGTCATGGAGGGTGGAAAGAATTGAATACGAAATTGCTTCCTCAGATCTTCCCAAGTGTGTATTGAGTCTGCGGGTAAGGCTTGCAACCATTTCTTTGCTTTGTCCTTGAGTGAGAATGGGAATAACCTCAGTTTGATCGCATCTGAAGTCACTCCTGCATACATAAGATTATCACATATCTTCACAAAAGCACTGATGTGCTGATTTGGATCTTCTGGGGCTCCTCCACCATAGGTGGAGTGTTGCATCAGTAACTAGATCAAAATTATTTGCCTGAATTGTTGGTCTACTGATAAAGGAAGCTGCTTCATCTGCTCAAGGCAGGGTGAAATCCTCCATGGGAACATCATCTTCATTCTGGACTACAACCACATTCCTCTTGTCTCTGTCCTCATTTTTCTGGCGTTGCATTTTGTCCCTTTATCTCTGTTGTTCTCTCCTTCTAGTTTGAAAAGTTCTTTTAATTCCTCAAGGGTTAAATCTTAACTTCCTGAGGGATTCATACAATACTTGCAAACAGAGTTACAAAAATTAAGAACAAAAGAAATTAAGATTTAATCTAGCTAAAACTTGCTTGGCGTTAATCTTGTATAATCAGCCAATCCCCGGCAACGGCACCAAAAACTTGATGCGCACAAACTTGATGCACTTTACTTGCAAGTGTACAAGTCGCACAAGTAATAGAATGATGATAAGGATGTCAACCAACGAGGATTGGGATAAACAATCACTAACATTCACAAGTTTCTTGCAATTTGAACCGAATAAAACTAGGTTATTACTAACCTAGTCATTAATCTACGAATTAACCAATGAATAGAGATGACTAAAATGCAGTCGAATGAATGTTATTCAAGCTCAGAGGATGAAGACATCCAGGGTAGTGCAAATTCACCGCTTGAGTTCATTGGGTAGAATTATAATTTGATTAATCATGTACCAATTATCATATTTTGTCTACCGGACTCACCTATACTAGACCCTTATCTCTCTCGAACTTAAGCGTCCTTTGATTTATAGTTGAGCATCTCTCGATGTCACATTCAAATAAATCAGAGACATTGCTCTCAAGTGATTCTCAAATGGTAACACCGATTCTATAGTCATTCTCATGCTATAGCATCTATTGTGGACCTTACTATGCCTAGCATAACTTGTGTCTCTTAACCTCCCGTTATACTTAGTGCATCTACTTACGTTGGCCAAGCATAAATAGATGAGGATGAAAAATAGTAAGATTAACAGAATAAAGACAACTAAAACATGATAAACATTCAACAATCTCTCCGAGTTCCTCAAGGACTACATCGCGTCCCTTGACTTAGACGTTAACTCATGACTAAGGCATGAGCCAATCTACTAACATATAATACTGAGTTCATCACAAGACAAATTGAGAATATGATCGGATCTTCCTTGATCAAAAGCTTGAGGATGGTGACGCAAACCCCCTTTTTTTGAACAATGCGGCTCCCGTATGTGTTCATGGATTTTACATATTTTTTTTGCCTTTTATACCACTTTGGTAGCTTTTCGCAAAAGCTTTAAGTGCAGTGCAGGGGTACGTTTGTCCACCTACCAAATGTGGCGCGCAAAGATATGTGTATATATCACCTTGCATGGTCATTTGATTAGGAGTTGGTGTCACTTCTTGGATAATCGAGGCAAAACCTCTGTTTTTTTGGGTTGTTTCTCTCAAAGAGCAATTAATGAATTGTTTCTGCAAAAGGAAGGTAAACATACATAATAAGCGTGCCCCATCATCCTTATTGAGCCAAATCAGACTCAATTAATCTACGTTTATCAGATATAAAGTCGACTCATCACTCATATTGGGAAATTTGAACATGTAGTTATCATGAAATTTTCCTACTATGGTATTTATTAACCGTAACCAATTATAACCTTGGAAATTTGATCATTGAACACATGGTGGACACTGTCCGATCCTCTAACACGACCAAGCAAGCAAAGCGTAGTCAACCTTGTGGGATGAGTTTAACCTAGGTCTTTGAGCGTCATGGTGTTGATCAGACAAATGAGGACATGGTTACAAAACTGAATTTTGAATATGGAGAGAAAAGCCCAAGTTGATGGGGTTTAAGCTAAATGTAGACGGTGTGTTGGGGTAGACTAGAGCCTACAGCGGAGCCCCCCCTCACCAACACCTGGCAAAATGACTACCCGGTCTTGTATGAACACCTCTGGACCAATACCTGCAAACCTGGTGTTGAAATGTTTTGTAGTTTTCCTTCAGTGTTGTGACACATTTAGCAGCCATAGTGCCAAGGTTTTCCAAAGGTGCATCAACATCCTGGGCTCTTGTGTCCAGATTAGCTTTCATTCCGTATATCACTTTCCATTGTCATCAATCTGTCAGCAGACATGTCAATTTTCCAAGCGCTTTAGTCACTTTACGGCCATGGAGACTTGTGAATGGGAAATTGGCTCGTACGGCTTGGATTCAAGTAAAAGTTATACGCCTTCATTGTTGGTACAGAGTTCTTTGTGGGAATTGCTAGGCAGCTAGGCTCACTGCTCCTCATCAATGAGAAAACGCTAAATCGCACAGAGATGCGGTTTGGTAGACTGCAAATACTCACCCATCAAAATCATCATGTGGATCAAACTTTATAGATAGTGATTGAAGAGGAAATTTTTTGTCTACAAGTTAAGGAATAAACAAGTGATTCGGATGAGATATGGAGACAGACGATCCTAAAGTTTCGCATGGGGAAGTAAAAATAATGTGTATCGTCGTTCAACAGCTGAGGAATGGCCAGTACTCAACAAAAGTAAGAACAGATTTACAGAACCCACTAGAGTAAGAAGAGATGGAGAAGAAGCTCGCATGGATTATTGAGAAGAGCAGTTTTAGACCTTGCAGGCTAGGAACGAAAGAAACTCTATGTCGACAGAGCTGAAGGCCTTAATGATCCCTGATATTTCTGAGATTCACAGAGATGATGAGCGAGATCTGGCTTCGTAGTGAATGTCAAGTTTTAGTGCCCGGAAAAATCTTGAAATTGACGATAGTATGTTATAGGATAATCCTTCCTGTGAATGCCAACGAAAATCATACAGAGCAGGTCTCAATCATTCCTATTTCTGGAAAGTCAACTTCTTTAACAATTGCTATCTCAGACACTTGTCATCAGAATATAACCCAAAATCTCGAGCGCAGTCAGAACCGCTGTACTGTACTACTAATTGTGAATATGTGATATGAGTCAATTGATGGCTAAAAACGTGGAGCCTGAGAATCAATTATTCAAAAGGTGAAGAAGATATGGACAATCTGATGCGGTTAATGAGCCCAGGCCGTCGAATTTTTTTTGGCTTTCACTCTAACAAAGAAGGGGAACATGAATATCTCTCAAACTCAAACCCAGATGCGACAGCTATAACCGCTTCTCATACAAGTTTACAAGACTCCGATCCTGGGTCTCTGGCATGGCAGCCAAAAGAGGTAAGAGATACTCCCTTGTTCTTGAGTCAGCTATGAAACTCAAGGTACATACATGCGTTGAGAATATTTTTGGAGGATTAATCCGCTGTAGTAGAATAGAAGAATCACCTGTCTCCCCGACAACTGATTCCATCATTGGTCTTGCTATGATCCGATTTAACAAATCAGTTGAATAAAATGCAGGAAAGGGATAGTCGCTTATTCAATCAGCAAAGTTCCTGTGGTTAATGCGATAGTTTCATATGATATCTGAGGGCTGGGTACTACGAGAAAGCAATCAGAAATCAAGCAGATAATAATTGCTTGGAAAGTTGACCTAATTTGCATTCAGGAAACAAAATTGGCATCGTTAAATTGCTGGGAATGTAGTCGTTTGTGGCCGAATGATGAATTCGATTTCCACCATAGTGAAGTAAACTGTAGTGCAAGAGGTATTCTATGTACATAGCAGCGCTCGAGCTTTCAGATTCTGAATTCCTGGACTGGACAGAAGCAGGCTTGTTGGGCATTGAGGGGCAGTGGGGTGTGGATCAAACTCCTATAACAATCCTTAATATTTATTATACTGGCTTCCTGAGAATTAAACGAAATTTATGGCCTGCTATAAGCTCTCATATACAAGCTAATCCTACCAAGTGCTAGTGTGTGGTGGGTGATTTCAACGTCATTCGCTCCCCGGATGAACGGAGCCGCAGAGCTACTCTGCCACTGGCAGAAATGAGAGACTACGAGCAGTTTATTTTGGATACGAATCTCATTGATCTACCTTTGTTAAAATCAAGATATACATGCATCTTTAGGGAAGGAGCCTGTTGCAGTAGGTTAGGATAGATTTCTTCTATCGGTTGCCTGGTTAAATAACTTGACCCACAAACCAATAATATTAAAGGAAGAACATGTAAATTGGGGGCCGAAAGTTTTCAGAACCATTAATGCACGGGATAAGGATGTAGGTTTCAAAGAATTTGTATTTGAGGAATGGAATAAATTGACAGTGGAATGTCACAAAAGAATGGAACATCACATGGCTCAGTGGGCAGAAAAGTGGATTCTTTGAAAAAGGAACTTAGTGATCTGATTGAACAAAGGCCTCCACAATTGAATCTATAAAAGAGATAGAGATGAGACGAGAGACATGGAACTTGTTGCGTAGGGCAATGCTGAATAAAGAATCTCCGTTGATGCAAAAATCTAGATCAAGTTGGATACATGAGGGGGACAATTCAAGATTCTTCCACTCAAGAATAAATACTAATAGATGCAAGAACAACATTGGTGGCCTTAATTTGGACAGTATCTGGACAGAGGGCGTTGGTGAAGTTAAAGCAGGGATTACGAATTACTCATCTCAATATTTGCATCTAAATATTGGAAGAGACCATCCTTGGACATCCCTGCAAATTCTATGTTATGCGCAGAGGACAATGCCTTTCTCATATCAAAGTTCTTTGAAGAGGAAATCAAGAACATCGTTTTCAGCTACTCTCCCTCGAAGTGTTCAGGGCCTGATGGATTCAATTCCCACTTCATCCAATCTCACTAGAGAACAATGAAAGAAGACTTTGCTGCCTTTATCAGAGAATTCTACAAAGAGTGATTGTCCAAAAGGCATGAGTTCAACCTTCATATTTTTAGCAACTAAAGTGTCAAACCCTGTCCAAATAGAGCACTATTGTCCTATCTCCTTAGTGACCAGTAGATATACGATTCTTGCAAAGATATTGGCAAATAGAATGAGAATGAAGCAGGTTATGCACAAGATAATCTCCAAAAAATCAGACTACGTTCATTAAAGGACGTCAAATTCCTGATGGAATTTTGGTGGCGAATGAAGTGATCCATGCTGCTAAGAAAATAAGAAAATCAGTTGTTCTACTAAAGGTATATTTTGCAAAAGCATTTGACATGGTGGATTGGGAATTTGTGCTCTCAATGTTGACCAAGTTAGGATTTTGTCAAATTTGGGTGGCTTGGATTAAAGAGTGCATTACTTCACCTCATGTGGCAGTTTTAGTGAATGGAAGTAGTTCTGGAGAGTTCAAAACTCAAAGAGGATTGAGGCAAGGGATCCTCTCTCCCCTTTCCTATGTTTGATAGTGGTTGAATGCCTAAATATATTGCTAAATAAGGCGGTGGAATTGGGGAGACTGTCAGGGATTACGGTTGGAGGAGTGCTGATCAATAATAGTATGCAAATGACACCTTGCTATTTAAAAATAACACCAAGACAATGGCAGGGGTGTTTACAATCTTTGGACTCATCTCTAGTTTATCTACAAACTTGGCAAAGAGTCGACTGCTTGGCATCAACTTAACATATGACAGACTTGAAGGATTAGCAAATGAGATGCAATGTCAATATGTAAAGCTGCCTTTCATATACCTGGGACTGCCCTTTGGTGGTAATGTGAGAAGAGTTCAAATGTGGGACAAGATGATAGAGGTGATCAAAAGAAGGATCTTAAAATAGAAAACAAGTTCCTTTCATTTGCAGGAAGAGTAACTTTAATCAAATCTATACTGTCCAGCCTCCCGATTTATTATTTCTCCATGTTTCTAGCGCCTAAAAAAGTGTTAAAAGTAATGGAGAATATGATGTCTTCATTCCTATGGAAGCAGAGGATAGAGGGTACTCGGTCTATCCATTGGTTACGGTGGAATGCACTATTTCAGGCGCGAGACAAAGGGAGAATAGGAATCAGAAATATGAAAATCATGACTAAAGGTCTTTTCACAAAATGGTTATGGCGCTTGACAGAAGATTCAGGAGGTTATGGTGTGAGAGAATCAGAGCAAAGTATCTCAAGCCCTCTGATCATTTGTGTGATTTGTCTCTAATAACTCCCGCTACATTACCTTACTGGAAAGATATATGCACAATCTCCCCTAATGACTGGTTAAATAGCAGGGTTAAATTGACTGTTAAGGATGGTGACAAAGCGCTATTCTAGGGATACAACTGGTTGAATGAAGGTTGTCTAGCTAAAAAGTATGAAAGATTATATAGAATCAGTACTTAGCAGTATCACACAATAGTATAAATGTCACATAGAGGCAAGGGGAACAAAACATGGAACCTCAATTTCAGACGTCCCTTGATACAGAGAGAGACAATCTTGCTTGATAAACTCGTTAAATATTTATATAATACTAGAGTATTGCCCGTGCCCTCAGGGCACGGGATAAAATCGTGATCTTCAACCAAACACCAAAATTGCGAAAACTATTTTTTGACAGCTTTGCAGGTTGATGACGTTGGCTACTTCCAGCATCTTTCCTGTCCACAAAATAAGTGAATATGAAGAAAGGTTTTCCATTAGTCACTAATGCAATGCGGTAGCATTTACTTTAAGAGCTAAATTTCCAACTTCAGGACCTCCAAGTATAATCAAAATTGATGTACAAATATC
>JAOWBN010209087.1:0-14082 GCA_028565015.1 Pinguicula moranensis | reverse complement strand
CTTCCCAATTTTCTACCCACCAAGGTAGTCTCAATTCGACGGTACCAACTAACATAGGAGGCTCGTCCATCCAGTTTCAAGTCAACAATTGGTAGGTCAAGCTTGACCTGTGTGGTAGTTGGAACAATCGGCATCGGTGAAACACTTATCCCCTGCATTATCCTTTGGATGCTGCAGGGTAGCAGGATCAAGTTTCGCCAATGCTTCCAACCGTTTTTTCATCGCGTCATCCTCCTTTCCTGTCATCTCACAACGAGCACTTTATAGAAATTAACACAATTTCTTTAACTCCCACAATAATCAATCAATTATCACCTCCATGTCATGCCTAATTAGAATATTTCAAAAACATTCAAACTTTTTCCTCTCTCTAAACTAAACGCTCTTGCATCTCTCTACTTCCAACGGTCACTTTTGCACACACCAAACCCCCGCGTCGGGCTTTCCGATGGCGGCGGAGGCAGTGGACACATCGCCACCACCGAACCTGGTTGCGCCGGCACCAGCGCCGGAGAAGCTGGGTGACGTTGCCCAGCGTCGGGATGGAAATCGTCGTTGGGTCAACGAGAAATCACTGCTAGAAGACGGAGTCGCCTTCTACTTCACCAATTTCCCGGTGAAGTGGACCGAAGCCGACATACGCCAGGCTTTCCGTGGGCTGGGTGAGATCAGCAGCATCACCATGCCTAGAAAATTGGACATCAATGGGAAGCGCTTTAGGTTTGTCCGCTTCAAGTCTATTCTGGAGAGTGTCGGCAACACGATGCTTAAACTCAATAACATGGTGAATGAGGAACTTGCGTTGAGGGCTAACATTGCCAAGTACCAGAACTCAGCAGACCGGTCGCGCAAACAGACAACACAAAGGCGGCGACCTGAAACTGCACTGGATGCGCCGAAGCCGGTGCACATCGTGATGGGATCCTACACCTGAGGAAGTCAAGTGGCTTGAGTGGTGTCTAGTCGCCTCGCTACGTGGGATTTCACGTGACCAGATCATGAGGGAAATCAGAGTAAACCCGTATAGGAGTCACCTCAAAGTATCCATGCTTCAGGGATCGCAGGTTCTGATTCAAACGACCACAGAATCAAAGATGATGGATTTTCTCTCTGAGCAGGAGAAGTGGAAGGAACTCGGGCTAACAGAGTTGCAGAAATGGTCACATTACACCGTGGCGCATCCGAATGACCGATGGATGAGGCTGGAAGGACTCCCAGTACACTGCTGGAACCCAATGATCCTCAACTCACTGGTAGAACCAATTGGGAAGCTCCTGCGAGTCGAAAATAAAGGTTCGGTGCAAGATTATGATGCCACGCGCCTACTAGTTTGCAAGAACAACCCTGCAATGGGGGTGCCACAGCTTATCCTGGTCACAAATGGGGGTGAGTTCCCGATTATGGTCAAAGAAGAACCAAGGACATGGAAACGACCCATGGCTGAACAACAAACAGGGGGAAGTTTCCCTTTGGCGCCGCTTGACAAAGATGCGTGGCCATCCCTGGCTAAACCGCATACCCATGCAGCCCTGGCTAAACCGCTTGACACGGATCTTGTATGCTTTGAGCAAGGAAAACCATCGGGCACTAAGAATACAGACACACAACTCGAAGAGGCGGACTTGCTGCTAGAGGACAGTGTCAATCATGATGGAGATGCGTCTCACCCAGCCACTGCGGAGTCTTGCATCATAACCGCGGATGATGCCCAATTACAGCAAGTGCCAGTGTCGACCCCACCGGCAGCGCCACCACCTGAAGACCTTGCGGTGGAAACTACGCGCTCCACAGAAGACAAGATGTCCCCCATTGCCGTGGGGCAGTTTGTGGACATTGAGGAGCTAGCTCATACTGCAACTGTGGAAGAAGCCACGCGAGTGGCAACTCCCTCTCAGCAATCAGAAGAGTCACCCTTTGTTTCTGATGCTCTCTAGTCTCCAGCCTTGTATCAGACTCCTACAAGGACAAAGGATCCAATTCTATATGCGAGAAGGAGCAGAAGTAGGGGAAAAGAGTCAAAAAACCTGAACAAAAAGCTAGAGGATTCAACCACCTCTGCGCCCCAGGCTAATGATATTGATCTATGGCATCTTCAGCATTTGGGAAATGATTTAAATTGTGATATTGGGCGCTTCTGGTCTCTACAGTCCGACCCAGATAAAGACCCTGTCAAACAGGACTCTGAAGGGGAGCACCTGGTAAAAGCAAGCGTCCCCTGTAACAAACTATATGAATCAGAGCCAATAGGTGGAACTAGAGGGTATAAGGGTTCCCCCAAGACGCTGCGCAAGTCAGCAAGGCAAATTAACCTCTCCAGGTCGTACAAACTATAGTCTGCACGACTATCAGCTGGTTACACGTTCCACTGAGCAAATGTAAGCTGAAGATATCCTAATTTGGAATAGTAGGGCCTAAGGAAAGCCAAACCTTTTCTGAAAAACTGGATGAGAACACTCTCAGTGGGGATCTTAGCCATTGCTGAGCCTTTTCATCCAGGCAGTCGTATACATCAATTATCCTATGCCCTAAGGATGCCATACTCAGCCACGAATGATGACTATCAAGGGAAACTATGGGTCCTTTGGCGAGAGCAGGATTCTTTTCAAGTTTTGAGCAGCCATGAACAGGCCATTACAGGCCGGTGGAGTCGTGGAGGTAGAGATATTATAGTAACCTTTGTGTATGGTAAATGCTCCGCACTCAGGAGGAGAGACCTATGGCAGCACCTAGAGGATATCACACCTACAAACCTCCCCTGGATAGTCATTGGTGACTTCAATGTTCTGAGATCCAGACATGAGCAAAGGGGTGGTGGCCAAAGGCCAAAGCTATCTATGCAGGAATTTAATCAAGCCATACACAGGTGTGCTCTGGTGGATCTCAAACAAACTGGAAGCCAGCTATCCTGGTGTAACGGACATACTGGCTTGAACAGGATGTGGGCGCGTCTGGACAGGGTCTTGGTCAATACGGGTTTCTTGCACTGGCAGCCGAGAAGCTACTATAAATTGCTAAGGAGGCAGAGCTCAGTTCACAGTCCGGTTCTACTGCAGCTGAATGAACAGAGGGAGTCCTATGGATTTCACCAATTTCGGTTTCTAAACATGTGGACCACATCAGATTCATTCCTTAAGATGGTGGCTGACATATGGAAGACAGAAACTGGCACCACAGGTCTATTAGCTCTGGGGCAAAAGCTTAAGAGAGTAAGGGTTGCACTCCGCGTCTGGAATAGAGACACCTTTGGATGCACAGAGGCGCATATCCACACATTACTTTCTGAGGTGGAAGATCTTGAAGCAAACCTACAAGACACCTACTCAGAAAGCACTGAGATCTCATACTTGATGAAGAAAAAGGAGCTGGATTCTTGGCAAGCCAGAGAGATGAACCACCTAGATCAAATAGCCAAGAAGAAATGGCTTAATGATGGTGACAAAAACACAGCCATCTTCCACTATGCAATCAGAATCAAACAAAACAGAAACATCATAACACAGATGAAGCTCCCGGATGGCAGACAGTTGGAGGGTCAGCGTGCTATACATGAAGAGGCTGTGAATTACTATGAGCTGCTACTTACTAACCAGCAGCCAAAAGGAACAGATTATCCTATGGTCCTTGATGATCTTTTTGCTCAGAAGCTAACACCAGCTGCAAACGTTTCTGTGTTGGAACAACCATCTGAGCAAGAAATCAAAGAAGCACTCTAGTCTATACCAAGCACAAGCTCCCCAGGGCCGGATGGTTTTGGCTCCAGTTTTTTCAAGAGTACTTGGTATATCACATGTCAATATATAATAAGAGGAGTGCGAGCCTTCTTTGAGGGTGATGTCTTACCAAGGATGTTTGCGTCAAACTCCATCACATTGATTGCCAAAGTTGATCATCCTGTTTCCTTCGCCCAGTTTAGGCCAATCAGCCTTAGTACAGTTGTATACAAGATTATTGCAAAAGTCTTGGTGGCCAGGCTGAAACCCTTCATGACTACGCTAATCAGTGAGGAGCAAGGTGCCTTCTTAACGGATAGAAATATATTTGAAAATATCACTTTGGCCCAGGAAATGATACACTCTTTGCATAGAAAACAGAAGGGGGGAAATGTAATGATAAAGTTAGATATGGCAAAGGCTTTTGACAGGATGAGCTGGACTTTCTTGGAGTCAGTACTGCGAGCAAAGGGGTTTACTGCTCAGCTAATTGGACTAATAATGAACTGCATCAGAGGGCAATGGTTCTCAGTGCAAATCAGCGGGGTTGCATTGGTTTTTTTTGAATCAAGCCGGGGACTGAGGCAAGGGGATCCCCATTAACCTTATCTCTTCATCCTGGCCCAGGATGCCCTATCACAGTACATTAAGCAGGAGTTCAGCATTGGCAGAATCTAGAGATTTCATCAGCCAATAGGTACACCCCTAGTTTCTCATTTAATGTATGCTGACGATATCCTTGTTTTTGCAGGAGGGGATGCAAGATCTATGAGGAACCTCATCAAGGCCCTGGAATGGTACTGCTATTGCTCAGGGCAGCAGCTATGTAGAGATAAATCTGCTATCAATTTTTCCAAGCATATAACAACAGCAAGACAACATAGGATTAAAGCAATCACTGGTTTTAGAGAAGGTACCTTCCCTATGAGGTACCTGGGTGCACCACTATGCTCGGGAAGATTGAGCAGAGCAGCAATGGAACCTCTCTTGGAAAAATCAGATGCAGGCAAGCTGGGTGGAAAGGGCAACAGATGACACAAGGGGGGCGGCTCATCATGATCAAACATGTAATGGCTAGTATGCCAATTCACCTAATGGCTAGCCTCAAAATACCACACTGGGCCATGACTGAGATCAAGAAGATGATGACAAATTTCTTCTGGGGCTATGCAGATGGAAGGACAAAGCTCCACTGGCTTAGATGGGATAAGCTGTGTAAAAAGGTATCAGAAGGGGGTTTAGGGGTGAGGAAACTGGCGGATGTTCAGAAATCTCTGGGAATGAAGCTATGTTTCAACCTAATGACCAGTGCAAGCTTATGGCAGAGGTTTCTCGTTGCAAAATATACCAGATTGGAGCCTATGCTGACCAGGCAGGTAAGGAACTCTGACTCACGGCTATGGAAGCACATGATGAGTGTAAGGCAGGAAGTCCTAGATCAAACTCATATCATCATTCGTAGAGGAAACTCCAGTTTCTGGTTTGAAAAGTGGCTTGCATCAGGAATACTAGCAGTGCAAGTAGAGTAGATCCAAGATAATGCAGCTAGAATCTCTGACTTCTTAACAGATGGGAAGTGGAATACACAGACTCTGACTCAAGCAGTAGGGCAAACCATTGCAAATGAGATCACTGCCATCCCTCTGTCAATCTCCCCTGAATCAGATGATATTACCATCTGGAAGCCACAACAAAATGGCAAATTCTCGGTTAAATCAGCATGGGGGGAATCACGGAGAGCTATGAATGTATTGCAGCAGCTGAGGGTTTCTGGCATAAGGCCCTACCTACGAAGTTCAGCCTATGTTCTTGGAAGGCATGGCATAACTGTCTGCCAACTGATGAAAACATAGCAAAAAAAGGTGTGCAGTTAGCCTCATGTTGCCAATGTTGTAGCAATCAGCACCAGGAAACGGTTGACCACATCCTATCAGATTCTGAATTGGCCAGAGGCCTATGGGATAAAGCTGCTCAGATAATGGGAGTCAACTTTGCAGGGGTTTCAGGGTGGAAGACCAGAATGCAACAATGGCAGGTTATCCATAAGAAGACAGGTCTATCTGGTTTTCTGTCCTCCATCATTCCCCCTACCCTAACCTGGCACTTATGGTTAAGAAGATGCATGGCACGTTTCGAGGGAAGTCTTCAATCTGCATATCATGTTTGGAGGCAGGTACATTCTACCATTTTCTCTTTAGCATCTCTAACTGACTTATCTTTCAAATTGCAGATGCAAGAGGAAGTCCTAAGGAATCGCCTGAACATTCCAATAAGGCCTAGGGCTGGAGACAGACACATAGCAGTGTGCTGGACAAAACTGCCAACAGGATGGGTCAAGCTAAACATAGATGGCAGCTACATTGGAAATCCTGGAATCACAGGTGGCGGAGGTATCATCAGGGATGAATCTGGAGACTTTCTTCTGGCATACCACAATCACTTTGGATCAGGAACAAATAACAGCGCTGAGCTTAGAGCTGCTATTGAGGGACTAAAGTTATGCAACAGACAGGGCTGGACTTGTGTGATCCTAGAAACAGACTCCCAAACTCTTGTAAGCTGGATCCTCTCAGATTCCTGCACTCCCTGGTATTTATGGGATTACTGGCAATCATTCAAGACCCAAGTACAAGTTATGGGAATGTCCCTGAAGACCCACCACCAGTACAGGGAAGGCAATCAAATTACAGATCTGCTTGCCAAACAAGGAACAACTGGCTCTACACGGATACTAGGGACCAAAGAAGAACTACCCCTATTGGCCAGGGGCATGCTCAGACTGGACAAGCATAGTCTACCTAGCCTCCGGATCTGTTGATGATGGAAGACATTTTGTAATTACAGCAGATTACTTCTCCCCGTTGAGAAGGATTTCTGGTTTTGTGTTTAGGAATGTCAGCATGTCTTCTAAAATGTAAGAAGGCAGGCAGTGTTTTGGAACTCTGTTTCAGGTTTGACCCTCACCTAAAGAGGGTCACTTAATATGAGGATGGAATTTCAATAAATAAATTAAAAAAAAAAAAAAAACGTCATGATGAAAATATTTCTAGGAAAAAATAGGCAAGACTTTTTCATACAGAAACAAAATGCCTTGGAAGTGACAAAGGTGAATGTAGTTGCCCGACTTTGTGGAAACCTTTCAGCCACTCCAGTCAATGAAAGAAATGTCATCCATGTCTACAAGGGAACTAATTTAAAACTTTGCATGAATGTCCCAAGTCACGAACTTTGAAAAAATTATTGAATGCATATGAAGATAAAGATTTAGGATCATCCTCGGCAGATGGGTTTACCTCTCCATTGCTAGTGATGACTTGTGAATGATAAATCAGACTTGGTTGAGATGATCCTGCTGTTTCTGCAAGAATTTTCTCTTCTTCATCTGTAGTCCAATCCAAGTCAGAATCCCCTTCCTGCAGAGGGGAATTAGGTGAGCATAAATGGGGTCAATTAACAAGTTAATGCTGAAAACCAAAGCCATTTCATTGGTAAAGAAGACAAATATTAGTTTGAAGGTTATTCAAGTGCTATGAGAAAATATAAGTACCATATTTCCCTCAATTTTTTCGATTGATGACGAACCCAACCTGTTGGATAAAGCATCAAGTCGAAGTAAGAATCCAATTACCAAAATAAATAGACCTGCTAAACCCTCCGAGCATCGTGATAATCACAAAGCTACGTGTTGTTTCCAGTCAATACATCATTTAATATCACATTAGTGGAATTACAAAAAAGCACCATACCCCCGCTCCCCCATGCATGGTAATAGTAAAAACAATTTCTGGAGTGAAGGCATGCCAGCAATTTCAATAAAGAGGAGTTAAGTAAATTTAAAATTCCATAACCAATTTGAGAAGCGTGCCAATAGATCAGTAGTCTGATAAGATCATCCGGCCTTAGTAAGATGGAAGAATAAATCAATCAATTTGGGCTCATGGGTTTGATCATCATTCCCATTAGAAGCTACTTTTACACAGTTAGGCTGATTATTCCATAAATGGGCAAGGGCTAAGCCAGGATTTAGATTTGCCCCGGGCTGATTTTTTTTATTTTTTATCTATCGAATACCTGCTTAGAAGTGACAAACAAATAGCAATTTGAATACTCGAATATACTTGAGTTTGCATCATATAAAAATGCATAAAAAAGCATATAAATTCCCAAAATGAAAACCTCTACATAAGTGGCACAACAACATTTTTTATATAGAATTCATCGATAATGAAAACACAATCACTGGCTACAAATAATTCTGTTTAGCCGAAATGTGCATCCTAGAGTTATTTTGTTCTACCTATAAACATTTATGAACATATCACAAATATAGATGAAGTTGAAATGTTTGAGCATACTACATCAAGACATACCAATCCTAGAGTCTCTTAACCAAAGGTTTTTATAATTAAACTATACCATCTCAAATTTTTGCTAGCTACCAAATAAATATTATGACCAACCTATCAAACCTAATCACTAGTTAGCTGATGCCATGTTTGTTTTAAGTCTTGATGAGTACTCAAGGATCAACAAAATAAACAAAGCTACTTGTTAATCTGGAAACAATCAGAACAATGTATGGTTGAGGCAATACCTTAGACACCTAACATGAAGTTGTAGGGAAACATAATTGTAAAGAAGAACATTGTAAATAAACCGCCCATCTTATCTCTATTATTCCATTTCTCCTCAATATAACCATCAAACACGGTGGCACAGACCGTATACTTCTATAATGAGCTCATTGAACACAATTGATAAATATAATAATAACAACACAAGTAAAACAAATGGACCTCAAGATTGCAAATCTGCAAACATTACAAATCTAAAGCCTACTTTTCATTCGCAAGCCCCAAAAAACATGTTCAACGAAATCATCTGATTACCTTGGAGAATTTTGTTAAAAAAAGTCGAAGAACAGAACACTTCAACGGCGCTGATTTTGGGTAGAGGTAGAAGAATAGAACCCTTAGTTCAAATGGATCTCAGTCCAGAACAACAACGATATAAATGGGCGTTTGTCAAAAGATCTTAACCAGAGCAGACCTCACTGCAAAAAATTCTTGACTTCATCGTCCACATTTGAATAAGTTTGTTTAGAAGTTTTGATCTTGGGGAGGATATTACTACGTTTTAAATGCCTAACTTCTTCACATATCCGGGGATATAATTCTCAAAAACAATATCTATAATAACATTTCCTATGGGGAAAAATATCAAAAGAAAGAAAGAATCAAAACGCACGGCAGTCTACAAGGCCAACTGATCGTCAATTTACTTCAATTTGACTCTCACGAGCTCACCATAGTAATGTCAAGGAATGAGAAAAAAAAAAGAAGAAGAAGAAGAAGCACAGCTCTTTCACTCCAAGCATCGCAATTAACAAATTTAGCAATAAAATTTTGCATGCCAGCCAATCTACTACGATAAACGAATTCCAACCAACAAATAAATTCTACGATACTCACCGAAATGTACCCCCTTTTCCTGCAAATTGTGGAACCACAAAACAGCAGCAATTCCCAGGAAACGATTCTGGTCTAGCGTAATGTAGATGACGATCCTTCCTTAACAGTATACACAAGTAACTCGGCCAAACCAATTTCCTTACGCGCCAAGGCCAGGATCAAAGAGTAATTTGTTTTCTTTTCTCTTTTCATTTCGTAAATCAAATACTGCAATTCAGTAAGCATTATTTTATCAAGATTTAACAAAATATAAAAATAAATCCTATTTACGTTTAGATTCTAAAAGGATTGAAATCCTGTAGGCGGGTGAGATCACGCTCCAACCTCGTGAGTTGTAGAAATAAATAGATGGCATTCACTATTAATATTATAAAAGTGAATTATATTTATTTTTATAGATTCAAAATAAAAAAAATTCAATTACTGAAATCTGTGCCCTGTGGGTGGGTGAAATGATGCTCTCACTTTGAAGGCTAGAAATAATTCACATCAGGGGCTATGTAATATTCCTAACATACCCTTGTATTCTATTGATTTATTTATTTTTGGCCTTAAAGAACTCTATTAAGAAAATATCAAAATAATTTATAAAATTAAATAAAAATTAAATATTAGAAAATCGAACAAAGTAAAACATAAATTTTAGATCAATATACTTGATAAGAGGTTAGTGTGGGATAACTGAGTCCGATTAGTATGCAACTCCACCAAGACAGAAGGAGGGAGCATTCAGCAGTATCATAAAAAGAGGAATGATCAACATGTTCCAAGATTGGAGAGTGGTAGTAGCACCATGGGGGTGTGATTTTATTGAACTAATTCTCCAGAAACAAAGAGTCTTATTCACTAACACAAACCAAGCCAAGAAGGTAGCAAAGAGTCAAACTTTTTTTTTTTGGTAGGTGCAAAGAGTCAAACTATGTAAAAGAGCCAAAATTTCAGTCATGGTACTAGACGTAACGTTTAAAAACTGGCTGAAATGTAATAAATAATGTCCCTCACAGTCAAGGAGAATCCCTATATAACCTCTAGAAGTAGCTGAAACAGAACCATCAATGTTAAACTTCAGTCATTCAGAGAGTGGACGTTCCCAGCAGATGAATGCATGTTGCTTCTATGAACTGGAATTCACCAATGACGTAAAATGACAATGTCCATGGGGGATGTGCATTGTGTAGGACATAGCGAAGGAGTAAGATCAAATATCCATCGTCGCACTTTCAAGATAATACCACGGGGGTCAGCTTTGTAATATTGGAATCGAATTGGTCAAGCAAAATCTCCCAGAGAATCAGGGGAGGGAGCATCCGAATCAATAGAGAAAATTGGGAGTTAACTCTAGAGCGCTCACAGCATAACTGTATCAGATGGCGGGGTAACCAGAATAGAGGGCAACCAATTTATGAGAAGAAAAATCTCCAAACAAGTATCTTAGAGATAACTTTCATGGATACCTTACATAAGCTAATTGGCCAAAAATCATAAAATGTGGTAGGCTTAGTACATTTAGCAAGCAACACCAACGTTGAAAAACTATAAAAAAAGTGTGAAGTGAACTCTCAGAATTCAAGAATGCTCAATACTTGGGGGAATGAATAATTAAGAAATTATTGGTGGAATAAAATTCAAAAGTTTCATAGTATCCATTACTGTATCATGCAATAAAACCTGATGCTGCAGTATGAATTGGAGACCTTTTCCTCCCTGTCAGGCCAATTAAAAGAGTTGCAATAGAAGTAGGGTTGGCCAAGTGTCCATACCGACCGCCTAGGCCCTAGAGAGTTTTTGAAGGGCCGAACAAGTAACAAGATAAAAATGTAAGTCAATTAACATCATAAGATTAGATTTTTTGTAATAATTTGCGGTTCGAAGTCCGTTCACCTCCTAATCCAATAAATCTTTAATCTTCACCCAAAACCAATTGCGAGAAGACCACGGTAAATTCACCGCATGCACATACATATGACAAGACTTGTCCAAATTTCTGCTTTTGCTTTGTCAAAATAAAGCTAGAAGTGCTCAAAAGTATGACCAGCTTCGAAGCAATTACACTTCCATAACCAATGGTCAAAGATGGCCTTGAGATCCGTGTATTCTATTGATTTGAATAGTTATTTCATTTGTTAAAGAATGATTTGCTCCACAAGTTTCTTGAATCATGCGAGCTTTAGGCCACTTCATCCAGAAATGATATAGCCCAAGAATTTTTGTTACACAAAAAATACAAGTGGGCTGGGTCGGCTCAGGCCCCTTCATTTCTAGAGAAGTTATGACATTGATTAATTAGGCTGTCAGAGAATTAATATTTATGTATATTACTTTTCACATATCTAAATCTTCCAGGTGTCTTTAACATTTTATTTTATTTTGATAAGTAATCAGAATACTGGGTTTCAGAATCACAGATCAGGGTATCCTTTGGGCCTTCGGCCCGCCGACTAATCCCACAGAGGTGTCAGAGCAAAATTGTATCCAGTGCGATTCGAACCCTGGACCTCACTAGGCAAGTCCTGTGTGTCCAGGTCGATCGCCACCAGACCAACTCGCTCCGACAACTGGATCGGAACCTAAACTGAACTGTTGACCACCACAATTTGGTGAGTAAACTGGTTTATGGGTTAGGTTCGGAATGGCTTATTACGATTTATCAAATCCCTAAATTGTAAGCGAACTGCTGACCACTGGTTAACAAGACCCCTATTACAGAGTCATTTGAGCTGCTGGTCTTGTTCATGTGAGACCTTACTTGGGGCGTGTAAGTTCGTTCCGCGCAATGCTGATATACCATTTTCCTATTGATTCGTTCTTAACCAGAAACCAGTTGGCAAAATACAAATGCTATTAGGGGAAACTGGGGAAAAGATACAAACCACGTTGAACCAAAAGATACTCGAAGAACAGGGATTTTGATTGTTCTAATTGTGATTGACTTAACCAACTGAAAAATTGTACGATGAGTAACACATAGGGTAGACTGTATATATTGTAATAACTGAGCAATTCTGTTTGGGCTCATATACTGCCTAAATGCTAATGAAACCTTTTGCTCAGCAGAAACACTTGGGGGGTATTTTTTAATACGAATTCTGTCATGTTTCTTCCATTTTATGCAAAAACCATTGATAAAAAGGTTATAACTAATCAGGGAAGCTTGAGTAAACTCAATACTGAAGAACCAGAAACATAGCTAAATGTGGCTTACCAGGGTGAAGCTGGTAACAGTGTGAGTGTTATCTGGAGGCGAACGAGCAGCATATTGTCGTCCGGTAAATGCCACCATATAGCCACCAGCCATACTCTGAGAACAATGGAAGAATCACTGAGAACAATGGAAGAAAGTCGAGCTGTTAGCAACAGAGGGGTGGAGCATCACCCCTACTCGGTCCCTGATACCTGATCCTTGGTATCTATAGACAAATCTCGAGTCGAGCTGTTAGCAACTTTGCCTGAGAGTAGAGCCTCAATCTTGTGAATGAGATTGCTCAAAAACTTCAACTTTCACGTACAGTCAGTTGCAGTTGATGCCAGTTAAACTTACTGTATACTCCATCATCACCACCAGTCTTTGCAACAGCAGAAGCCATCTCTGAAAACATGAAACCTGTATGAATCCTTCACAGTGAGCACACGTTGGTAAACTTTTGAGATGAACTTGCAAAACGAATGGCAGTCACTGCAAATCCTTAGGTTCTTTGTTATCCTTATAACAGCTCCTGGCTTTGTCCTCATCAAGCCAAACGCAATGGCCATTTTCTCACTGTGGTGAAATAGAATGTCTTTCTTCACTTCGTCTGGCATGTCGACTGGCACAGAGCTGGTATCAGACTCATACCCTGCTGCTGTTATTCCTGAAAACAAGTCCTGAAGAAAGCCTTTGATCTCCATGTAGTGAGGATGGTCCATCTGGCTTGCCATGAATGTGAAGATTTCTCCATTGATCTCAACAGAACTAAGGCCAGGCCTCTTCTTTAAGTTGTTCAGTTTCAAGCATTTTCTAGCCATACTTGCACCTGTCAAGTTTCCTGCAAAAGTATACATATTTGAGACCAATATGTAGTACCCTGCATCATCAGGTTTCATTTGAAGAAGTTGCTGAGAGATCTCATCTGCTAGTTCAAAGTTCTTGTGGATTTTACAAGCTGTGAGCAGAGAAGCATAGGCTTCAAGTCCCGGTTGAAGACGCATTCTCTTCATAAATGAATATGCGTCGTTTAATCTCCCAGCACGGCCAAGAAGGTCTACAACACAGGCAAAGTGCTTTGAAGTTGGAAGCATGTTACAAACTTCAGTCATATGATTGAATATTCGGAGCCCCTCAGTCACCGTAGAAGAATGGCTACAAGCAGACAAGACTGCAACAAATGTTGATTCGTCTGGTGTTGGACCGGAAGATTTCATATCGAAGAAGAGCTGGATGGCTTCATTACCATGACCCATCATGCCATAACCGGATATCAATGCATTCCAACAAGCAGCATCCTTCTCTTCCATCTGTTGGAAGTATCTTCTTGCCTCTTTGATACTTGCACAATTAGCATGCATGTCTATTACAGCTGATCCAGCAAAAACATCAGCTTCATAACCGGTTTTTATCAACAGACCATGTATTCGTTTCCCCTGCTGCAGAGCTCCTGAAGAGCTGCAGCAAGAAAGAAGAGTAATCAGAGGAATAGCATCGAGTGTTATACCATCACCTCCCATCATGTTATTGAAATGTGCCATGATTTTTCTCCATTCGCCACTCTTCAAAAACCCTCTCAGCATCGAAGTCCAAGCAACCAAATCCTTCTCATTCATCTCCTCAAATGTTGAATAAGCATCATCAACAAGATTACAGTTTATGTACAGTTCCATCAAAGCCGTCTTAACTAGTTGATCATTGTCGAACCCATTTTTAGTCA
>JAOWBN010209076.1:0-10329 GCA_028565015.1 Pinguicula moranensis | reverse complement strand
TTCCTTAGGGCAACTACTAACTCTAAATACTTCGCTGTCAAGGTGTCTACATTCCAAGTGCCGAAGCGTAAACCTATGTTCTGTACCTCTACCCTGCCTTGTCCCCTTGTCACCGGACACGACCTCAAGTTACCATAGTTAGTTCTTGCGTCTATATTCTATATTCAAGTCAATTACCACTACAAACTACAACACCGCCCAAAATCCGTCAAAGAAAGACAAGAGAATATAGGCAAAATAATAGAGGAGGAATAAACGAGTACAGAGATAAAAGAATAAATAAATGACAAAAGAAAGAAATTGCAGAATCTATATAAAAATAAATAAATAAATTCGGTTGCAGGACTCCCTTTAAACGAAGATCTGAACTGGGTGCCGTCCTCCAGTCCCTACGGAACAATACCTTCAATAATTGTAGACTCCAAACCCAAGAAAATAGAAACGATATGCAGCGACAATATACCCAAGAAACATAATCACACAACCAACTGTCCGTCCCCAATTCATGTAAGTAGATTCAATCACGCAAGCACAAGCAACAACAAAATCAAGAAATAGATTGAAAGTTGAACAAACAAACCGTGATATCAACCTTATACAAGATTGGATCTGGCTGACTGAAACCCTCAAGTTCCACTCACAAGCTTCACCCAAGGTACTAAATCAACCAACTTGCCTTCTTCCCCAATTCACACCCAAAAGAATTTAAAGACTCTGCGTTCTTCACCTGAAACGTGAAATAGAACCAAAAAAAAACCAAAACTCTTCCAGTTTGCAACACTGGAGAAGAAAAAAAATTCTCCCAGTTAGCTGCCCTAGAGAGCTCGCAAAAAAAAGCGAGGAAAGGTCGCAAGATTCCAAAGAATTGCGAGGAAATCATGATTCACACAATAAAAAATGAATAAAGAACTGTGCAGAGAAGGGAGATGGAGAAAAAATCAGATAGAGAGAGAAAGATCCATTCATATATATATATATATATATATATATAAACATAAATATAACCAAGGACCTAATCCTAAATGTGAAAGAATCATAAATAAGACATAAATTTAGGGGGTGTTTTGTGCAGCCTTCTTATGCTTATAATTGGGTTAAAAGAATATTTTTTTCAAAAAATGAGGAGTTATTTTTTAAAAAAGGTGCTTATAAGCCAATTATAATTTTAAGAAGGCTGCGCAAAACAGGGGCTTAATCTATTAAGGATTTTTGTGCTAAATGCATTAACTTTAAAATTAAATAAAACACTTGCCATGTAAATATGTAAAGAAACCAACTTCCACATCATAATTGATATCTATTCACATAGGATAATTAAATCTGAAGCAAAAATCAGATTCATTACCCTTGAACACCTCCATGCAATCCTCGCTCATAAACAGTAAATGCCTTCTTATATGCTTCAAAACAACCAAGGTTTTCGAGCTATACTCCAGGACTATATTTCAAGATAGTGGGTCTATTTTGTACTCTCAAGAGAATATATAAGACATGCCTCAAAGATCACTATTTGGGTAAATGTAATCTCAACACATGAGCAAATATTTAAACAAAGAAGAAAACTATCCTCTTATTCTCTCAAACTTAAAATTTGGCCGCCACCCTTAAATCGAGAATTACAAAAATTTTGACTTCTTGTTGTTTGAAACAAACTATTGTAAAGTTGTATTCTGGCTAGGGGATTGCATTATATTTATAGGGAGGAGTTTAGATCAAGGAAGAACTAGTAGTTCCTTCTATTAGAACCAACTAATAAGGAAATGCAAATTTTTTTATGCCAAAATTTCATTAATTGTAAAAAGAGTACAAATATAATATTTACAAAGACCACACAAAAAAAAAATATTTACAACTTGTGTTGCATTCCAACACGCCAAAAATAGGCTGCACCTCAACAAGAATGTCCTTACCCTTCTTGGAGTTACTACCACATCTGTTCCTCACCATTGATTGTTGTTGCTTCATGATTTGTTAGGCATCTTCATTGTCAACTTATCAGAATCTAGTGTAGAATGTGGTACACAAGTAGCACTAAGCAAGTCATCATCTTATCACCTTTGAGTGATCAATGTAGTTCAATGTCCTGATTGTCACATTATCAATCCCAAATTGCTATTTGTGGATTGGTACATAGCTCCTTTATAACAAGATTGTCCTTTAATTTGATCCTTATGGTTGAGGAGGATAAGGAGTACTTCTTTCTGGGGTACGGAGCATCTCTGAATATGGTAAGCCTTTTGATCTTGTTCTTCACTCGGGATACTGCAAGAAACCTGGAGTGTTAGTACTTGCATAGCAGTGTTAGGCTTCGGTTATGTTGGAACATCCATTCTTGTATTTCCTCAATCTGTACATCCAGTCATCCGGTTGGTGGCATCTCCTTCTGCGCGCTTACTCCTTAGTCTCAGAATTGCATACATGCCAGAGGTTGCATTATCTAGTCTTTAATAGAGTAAGGGAACCTTCTGGGAGATCTTTTTGTTGTTATTCCTAACCAGGAAATGCGATGTATCACTTGTAGTATATTTTGTATATTGATTCCCAATCCTTCAAAGTGAGATTTATTTATTGTCTTCCATATTTGCAAGAGCATGGCTATCCCAATGGATTTCCAAGCGTCAGTATTGATCTCTGGTGGTTTAGCTTCCGGAACTCTTGCAGTGTAGGTGTTGGTGACTGATCAATGTGGTTGTCCATCCTTTGCTAGAATAACCATCATTGCATTACCTACCAGAGACAAGGTTATTGAGCATGTGCTAAATATGTGATCAGCAATTTCCTTATCTGAATGACGCATGGGAAAGCTAACATCATGTCCTTCAAGTATTATATGTCTCCTTTGTTATGACATCTTAGTTTGTAAGTATTGTTCATGCACCTTCCATGCTTGGACAATGGCTTTTTTTTTGACAGAAAGCATTCCAGATGCTTTTCAACTTCTCTGCCTCCTCAAGTGTAGCATCAATGATGTGTTTTACCATGTACTTGTGATTGTTGTTGCCTTCAAAAAGGTATTGATCTGCTCCTAATTCCCTAGGTACTTTATCCTGTAAAAGGCATAGTAGTTAGTCAATTCATTAAGTTCATACTCTCTTAAATTTCTCCTTCAGTTCCATCTACTGTCTTTTTATTTTCCTGCCTCGGCTAAAGTGGTATCCTCTGTTGTTGTTAGCCTGTACATGATCGGGTATGTTTCTTCCAGGGTTGCATTATTACACCATTTATCTCCCCCAAACTTGATGCCTTCACCACTATCTACACTGATTTTGATTTGTCAACTGAACCAATTTGCACTAAGTGTTCATTGCAGCTCATTCCACTAACGTGATGCATATTGAATCCCTCTTTCTTTTTCCCCTATATATTCCAACTGGTGTCTATGGCTTCTGTAATTCTCCTAGTTCCCCCACCTTCAAGCAACCTTTCGTGCCATACTTTGATTTCAATATGTCTGTTGCCAAGTTTTTTCACCACTTCACAATCATAGGACTATTAAAGGCACTGATGCTTTGTACCCCCAATCCCCCTTTGTCTAGTGGTGAAGCTATCTTTTTCCAAGAGATCAAACACATTTTTTCTCTTTTCTTTATTGTTACCCCAGAAGAAAGCTCTCAGTATTGTTGTGAGTTTCATGATAGCAAGGAGGAGCTTTATAGAAGGCTGACGGAATTGAATTTATCATCACCAGTTTCCCTTATGTCGATAGCTTCTTGTGATCCCAAGAGTTTAAAGTCTTGTTGAATTGTCTAGAACAGGTTTACAAGTTTTCTGCCTATCATGATTTACCTCCGAAGCTAATCTCAAATATTTGATAGGCAAGGATCCTTTTTGACAGCCCATATATGATGTCATTTCCTCTAAGGTAGCCTGTGGCATGTTGATGCCTATCAGATGGCTTTTGTTGTAGTTTATGCGTAGTGCAAAGGCCATCTCAAAGTTTTACAGGATAGCCCTGTATGTCTTGATGGTTTTCCATGATGCCTGACTAAAGAGCAATGTGTTATCCACGAACTGAAGATGTGATAAAGCTATCTTACCTTTGCAAATTTCTAGTGGTCTGAACTTTAGTAGCTCAGCAGCTTTGCTTATCATTACGGACAATCCCTCAGCAACCCGTAGGAACAAGAATGGTGACAAAGGGTCACCTTGCCGCAATGCCCTTTGAGAGTAGAATTTAGAAGTTGGGATACTATTGATAATGATTGATGTTGAGGCAAAATGGAGAAGTTCCTTTGTCCACCAGATCTAGCTTGGTGGGAAAGCCATTTTTGTCAGGATTGTCTGTGAGTAGGTTCAGTTTATTGTATGAAAATCTTTCTCATAATCAATCTTGAGTATTAGAGCTTGTTTTTTCAGTTTCCTCATCTCGTCAATGGAAAACTATCAAGACATACAAGGCTATCCTTGACTCTTTTCTTTCTTCCCATACTCCCAAGTCCTCTTACATTATATGTTATCAGCTTCGTCTGGAGACTCTATCCTTTTCTATCCTACATCTCTCAAAGTCCACTAGTTCAACCATCTATTGAGCATTAGAGTTCATCTGGATTAGCTTATCTCATGTTGTTGATGGATTAGGACCATAGGAGATACCCAATTCCCGTCCAATATCCATGATTCTATTAGCTTCCAATGTGGGTATCACTTGATAACAAAATCTCATTGTCAGCTGTTAGATCATGTTCTTCTCTAGGTATAAGTGGTTGTTGTTCAAACAACTGATCAATTCAGTTTTCAATTGTTGATTTACCTCTTTCTCTAGCCAAATCTATTTCTTTCCTAGTTTGGCTCCTTGTTCTTGGACCACCCTCTTTGGTATCAGTGACCTGACTTTTCCTTAGTAAAGGGGTGGAAACAGTGTCTATTTGTTCCATGTCCCAAACGGTGGGAATTCGTCCATAGGGATCATTCCGGGTTATTTTTCTCCTTCTTAGTGAGGATACCACAAGGTTCTCTACTTGACAGCTATATTGGTAGGTTCTACTCAGAGCTATGAGTTATCTTTACTTGCGCTGAGATCGCCTGATGTTCCTCAGCATTAGGTAATTTCGTGTTGTCTTTATGTTGCGTACACCTAGTGATCACCCTCGTACCTGTCTCAGATGTTACTTTTCTGAATCTACATCTGTCACCTGCAGGGCAAGCAAATTAATGTTAGTTATCAGGGCATTGTCATCCTTGATCCATACAAGCTGCTTGAGAATCCATGTCACTTCACTACCCTCCAAGGAATGACAAGACCAAATAACCAGGTATTTAACCATCCCATATCATTATTTAAAAGGTTCCTTAGGTCACAGTTGTCTTCTTCCCAAATGAGGATCCTACCTGTACCTAGAGAGCTAATAGTTAGGTTCAAGTGCCCTGCCTTCTTAACAGCCAACTATAGTTCACGATAGCCACCTTTTACTTTAATATTACTCACACGACTATAGCTAAACCAGGGGGGCCGTGCTGAGAAGTCTTGAGTTTCAACTGGAGTGGGTATTTGTTGGTCCTTCTTAGATTTAGTCCACTGCTTTGTGACCTTAGTTGGAACACTAGTTGATGCTTTACAAATCGTGGTCGTGACAAACACTATAATGGGTAGCTTGTCCAACCTGGATGTCAAGATAAGAGGGTCTTGAAAGTGGGATTGTTTGCCAAATATCTAAGCCTGGGCATTGAGAATTTTCGATTTTCGAACTATTTTGAATTCTAAATTCCGAATTTAGATCGAATCAGAATAAAATTTCAGTTCTGAAATAGAATTTCGAATGGATTTTTTTTTTGCAGTTCCAAATTTGGATTTTTGAATTTCAAACTTTTTTTAAAAAATCATTTTAAATAAACTCAAATATTTTATTGTAATTCGGAAGTCGGATTTATTATTTTTGAATTTCCAAAATATTTTTTTTAATTTTTATTTATGTTAAAAAATTTCAAATTTTTGAATATCGATCCGATTTTCGAATAACAATACAAAATGGATCAAAAATAAAACTTCGCTTCCAAAATACATTCGGGGCGAATAAAAAATGATCATTTTTTAATTCCAAATTTTGAATGCCTAGGCCTACAGATACCTGATGGAATTTCGCTAAGTTATCTCTAAGCTTAAAGGATCCAAACTGTACATTGTTCAATTGGAACAATATGGTGTTCCTGTAACAAATATCCTCAAATTCAGTAAAAACCAATGGGCAAACCATTCATCCCAAGTTTACTTGCGAGTCTCAAATTCATTAGACACCCCTGTTGCTTCTGTATGCTTTCTGTTCTCCCTAGAGGGCAGTCCTTAGGAAAATTTGTGATAAGAATGTTTCCTTCGCAAATGTTGTCCCTTTCTAAGTTCCTTGAGGGCCTAAACGAGCATGAATAGGACGTAGATCTTTGAATCCCCGTGCTTCTACATCGGAGAATCTATCATGAGTGTAGTGTTTGTACTGTGTTTGTCGTGGAGGTAGAGAGTGCTTGTTTGGCTTGTATCGTTGCCCATCGCATCTGCTTCGTCTGATGGTTTGGGATCATCCACTAGAGGGCCATATTGCTGAGCGTCGTCTGTACTTACTAGGGACAGGGTGGTTGGTTTGGTGGTGTATGAGGGCGTGTGGAATATGGAGGGTTTGAGGACGGGGGATATGGTGCCTCCTTAGACGCGTGAGCTGGCCACTCAACTTGGCTTACACAAAAATGGACAAAGGTTCACTCAATCCCCTAAGCCCCCTTGAGTTGATCAACACGGTCACTCAAGCACAAGGATGAAACTCACTCACTAATCCCAATCCCTCACTTGCAATGAGTCTACACGACCTCAAAGCACTCTTGATCACTCTTGATTTCCCGTATGCCTTCTTGATTTCCTCCCTTTTGATCGTGGCTTCTCTCTTGTCCAAGAATAAGAGCGCATGCCTCCTTATATAGACAAGTCAATGGCTTTTGAATCCTTTGAAAATAGGCTTTGGTTGAGGGGAGTTTTGACCTCTTCTTTGGACGTCAGATGTCCCCAAAGACTCGTTCTTGGTAGCTCTAGTCAAGATAAGGACACCTCATCCCATCAAAATTGGAACTACCTTTGACTTGCTCTTCATGCACAAGCTGCCGGCCACCAAGCACCGCACGCGCACGCCATCCAACCCTCTTGACGCCTCTCTCAGCCATCATCAAGCCAAACACCTCAAAGACACAATCTACCTCGGCACATAGCAATATTTTGTCTATGTTTCCGTGGAATTTTTCTTCTTTGCCGAGCCAAAGTGTAGTTTGCTCGTTCAAGTCGAATCATGCCATCTACCGCTCACTATCCGCCCATCTCTCAGCCATCTTTGAGCTAGACGCCTCCAAATGGAATTCCGCCTCGACACATAGCCATATTTTTGCCACATATTTGAGTGAAGAACCTGCCTTGACCGTGGGAAAATGAAGGCTACACGGTGGAGCCTCTCAAGGTCCCATTTTTCGGCCATGGCGCGCAAGAGTACCGCGCCATGCCGTGTGATGTGCTCTAGGGTGTGACAATCCTCTCCCGGCAGAGGAGGCCGATGCCCTCATCAACATGTCGCCATTCCTTCTAGCTTCAAACTCCTTAAACTCATCTTCAAATTGCTACATGTCCAAATCTCTCTCCCAAGTAGCCTCGGCTTCTGTCTCTCCTCTCCAATGGATCAAGAAGAAAAAATTTCTTCTATTGCCTCGGTCTAGCATCGTCTTTCGATATAGGACTTGTTGCACTTGCTTCTCATTGTAAGAAGTGATAGTGGGTGGTGCACTTTTCTCTTGTGGCCTCTCATCCGCATGGAATCGTTTTAAGTAAGATACATGAAACACTGGATAGAGCTTCACCTGGTCAGGAAGTTTCAATCAATAGGCCACCTTGCCTACTTGACGTAGTACTTCAAAAGGTCCATCATATCTCGGTGGTAGAGCCTTATGAAGACGCTTGGCCATGATCTTCCTCCAAATGTGAGGTATGATCTTCAAGAGTAAAAGATCATCAACTTCAAATTCTTCATGCCTCATCATTCGGTTTGCATACATTCTCATATGTCTTTGAGCTTTGGCCAAGCTATCCCGAACCTCATCAATCATCTCTTGCTTGTCTCGAGCATAGCTATGTGCACCTGGACACTTCACTTCGGTCATGCACCTTGCTACTTCATGAGGAGTCATTGCCTGCCGTTCATTTACAATCCCAAATGGACTCATGGTTGTGGACGAGGATTATGCAAGTTGTAGAAAAATTGTGCTAAGTCCAAGAGCCCAACCCACTCCCTTTGTCTGGCCGAAACATAATGTCTCAAGTACTCCTATAGCAAAACATTCTTCCTCTCGGTCTGGCCATCCGTTTGAGGATGATATGTTATGGAAAACTTCAATTTTGTGCCCAATAACTTGAACAATGTCGTCCAGAAGTGTCCCGTGAAGTGAGCATCCCTATCACTCACAATGTCTTTGGGTATGCCAAAGTACTTCACCACATGTTTGAATATTAGCTCGGCAGCAACTTGAGTTGAACACTTCTCCGGGGCTGGAACAAAACCTGCATACTTAGATAGTCGACACATGACAACTAAGATAGAAACCATGCCTTGGACTTTAGGGAACCCTGTGATAAAGTCCATGGAGATTGATTGCCACGGTCTCTCCGGAATAGGCAATGGGTGTAGTAATCCAGCTCTTTCTTTCATTCCGACTTGTCTAGTTGACATACTAGACAAGTCCAGACGTAATCCTCAACGTCCTTCTCAATATTTGGCAAGTAGTAGTGTCGAGAGAGTAAAGCCATCATCCTCTCAATGCCTTGGTGGTCGGCCCAACCCGGATCATGCGTTTCTTTCAACAATTTTCTACGCAAGTCCGAGTTTGGGGCGTACACACGCCCTCCATTGGCATACAAGAGACCATCCTCTAGGTAGTACCTCTTTACAACACCATCTTTCACTTTCCTGCACTAGCCTTCTATACAATGCATCATTGTGCATGGCTAGTTTAACCTGGTCCATAAATTTAGACTCTACAATGTGAAAGCAGTTACATACTCTTTAACATCCTTTCTACTCAAAGCATCAACCACATTATTGTGGATTCCTGACCTATAAATCCACTCAAAATCTAAATCACCTAAGAACTCTTGCCATCTCGCTTGTTTTGGAGTGATCTTTTTTTGATTCCGGAAGTAGGTGTTAGCCACATTGTCCGTGACCACTACAAACTTGGTTCCAAGTAGGTAATGTTGCCACATCTCCAAGCAATAAACCACGACTGTCATCTCCTTCTTATGTGTTGAATACCTCAATTCAGCATCCTTAAACTTTCGGCTCTCAAAAGCAATGAGGTGCTTGTCTTGCACCAAGACTCCCCCTAAAGCACAATCACTAGCATCCACCTGCACTTCAAATGGTTTATCAAGACATGGCAATTTCAAAACATGTTCAGTAGAGATGGCTTTCTTTGAAGGCCTCCTCACAAGGTCCATCCCATCTCCATGGCTGATCTTTCTTCAATAGGTCAGTCAAGGATGAAGTAAGCTTCGAGTATCCCTTGATGAACCTACAATAGTAGTTGGCTAAGCAAAGGAAACTCCTTAGCTTAGGGACTCCAATTGGTGTCGACCACTCCACCACAGCCTCTACCTTCCTTGGGTCCATTCGGATGTGTCCTTGGCTAATGATGTGTCCAAGGAACATGATCTCCTTCCTTCCAAACTCGCACTTCTCCATCTTTGCATAGAGCTTGTGCTCTCTCAGATTCTCTAATACAAGTTCTAGATGACCAAAATGGTCGGCAAGTGGTTGTGAATCCCAACAATATCATCAAGGTACACAACCACAAACCTATCTAGAAACTCATATAGTACATCGTTCATCAAATTACAAAATGTAGCTGGGGCATTAGTTAGGCCAAATGGCATAACTAAGAACTCATAAGACCCATACCTCATGAAAAGAGTGGTCTTAGGTTCATCTCCGGCTGCAATCCTCACTTACCAATATCCGGATCGAAGATCAATCTTCAAAAAGTACTTAGCTGTAGATAGTTTATCAAACAAGTCCATAGCATTAGGGATATGGTACTTGTTCTTGACCGTTACCTTGTTTAGAGCCTGGTAATCCACACATAACCGCCTAGCTCCATCCTTCTTCTTTTGAAACAAGACCGGGGATCCATAGGGAGCTTTTGAAGGAGGAATATGGACACACTCCAGTAGCTCATCAAGCTGCTTTCTCAACTCCAATAGCTCCTTTGGTCCCATCCGATAAGGTGCTTGAGAAGGTACCTTTGATCCGGGCACCAACTCACTGGCATGGTCAATCTTCCTCCTTGGTGGCAATTCCTTTGGCAATTTAGGTG
>JAOWBN010209065.1:0-14084 GCA_028565015.1 Pinguicula moranensis | reverse complement strand
CACACACACACACACACCAAAGGTTCACTTTTTCATTACTAGTTTCATTGGTCATAGATGGGGTGCCTTCTAGTTACAGGGTGCTGATCCCAAGGATGCGTCTCTATGAATCGAGGAAATGGATCATGGAACCCAGTTAGGTTTTGATGAGGGGCAAAATTGTAACTTAAATTTGGCAACAATAGTCATATCAAACGTGATTGGTATAGGTATAGGTTATACGGTTATACGGTTAGGTTTGTATCTCTACACAAATTTATTGGGGTGAAAAAATGAAGTGTACCACTACTCGTGCCCTTTTGGAGACGGGGCAGCACTCCACCCATCCACCCTCTCCTCCGTATTAAAAATTCTGACTCCGCCCTTATCCCGTATATCTCTATCTTGTTCCCATGTCCTGATTACTAGGGTTTGGACTGGGGTCAAGATAATTTGAAAATCATCTATAATACATACACCTTCTATCTACATTATTGTAGTCAAACACACGAACACAGACATGTATGGATGGCTATGCTTTTACACAAAGTTAACTGTTGAAAGCTGTCATTCCAAAATCTATAAGAAAAGTGGATATACCAAGTATATATATATATATATATGTATAAAGGCAAGTTGAGGTACAACATGTTGATGGTAAACTATTAATATTTTTAGGTAAAAAACACCCCAATGGCCCAATAGCATGTGGTTTCCTTCGTAATGCTAAAACAATCAGTCACCGTTCAAAGATTTTTTCCCTAGTCACTTTTACTTTAATTTAAGTAACACTTGTCTCTAATCATGCACATATTATAAGATTACAACCAGATTGCATACTTTTTGTCTCATCAACAAGAAACCTTATATTCACACATGATTATCCAAAGACTTTATAGATATCTTAACTTTAAGTGTTTTAGAACAAAAGACACTATTTATCAATTACTGTTTTTTTATTTTATTTTATATATGATAGCATAATTACAACGTTCACCATTTACATTTAATTGACAAAAAAATTTAAATACAACCGAGCATGCATACAAGCGGTTGTCCAAGCCAATCTATAAAGGAATAATAAAACTCATTGTTTTTCTCCTTACCTTTGAACCAACTCCAACATAAAACTTGAAGGTTGTGATGTATTTCCACTACATTGCTATCAATGTTGGAGAAGTGTTGCTAATTTCTTGCCCTCTACAGTACCATGTCATAGTTAACCATATGGCTTGGCTTACTGGTTTAAGTAATTAACATAAGAAAAATGCTCCATTTATTTATCCTTTCTATCTTAATCCATAAAAAGTTCCTTCTGCCATTGTTGTTCTGTGAGGGCCCCTTGGGTACTACTGCACTTGGCTGATCCCATAAAGCTTCAGGTGGGCATGTCCGCCCATAACTTAACCAAATTCCCACTGCATGTACGCAGTCACGTCACTGACTCAATTATATATTCAAAAGTTTAACCAGCAGTGACCTATCTAGAAATTTTTGTAAGGGGCAAAAACTTATAAAGCATGTTTTGATAAAATTTGAAGAAAAGTATATAAATTTTAAAAAAACAAAATAAGAAAACATTATCCTTGTGTTTTTAATTTGTTTGATCAGTTATGTATTTTTTTATAGGTCAAATGCACACCCTTTCATGAAGTTTGTGATTGTTTTGTCACTTGAACTATCAAAGTTCAATATGAGTTGAATATTTGAATTAAAGAAATTAGATTCATTTTACATGTGTTGTTACTACCCTTAGATATATTGAGCAGGCACAAGTTCTGAATTGGAGATGGCTAAAATCAAACGTCATGTTGTAGAATCTTTGTTACTTGGTATGCGATATGATGACATAGTTAATAACCTGCCTCAAAAGTTGTAATTAATTTTTTACCAGAGAAATGACTTGTAAAAATTAGCTTAAGTAAAAACTGTGGCATTCGGGTGAAAATCCATTAATAAATGTTGCATATTCGACAAATTTCCACCTCTCCTTAGCAAGGTTTCCAGATCAATAACAGCCAATTTATGATCTTCATATTCTTGCAACTCTTCAAGCTCCCTATTATTGTTCGCATAATTTTTAACTGTTGTGTGTGTACTGAGGGTCAAGAATCTCGGATAGAGGGGAAGCATGCAGAAACTAGATAACAAAAGGGGACTTAAAGAAACATTTGTGAGTGCTTCCCTGTAAGAAGACACAAACCCTTGTCTTCAGGATTTTGGCTGATCAATTCGTTATTTAATTTTTGAATACTATTTTCAAGGTTTATACGGAAGATTGTTATTCCTAAGTTACAGAGTTTGGCAGGAAGGAAAAGCAGAGAATCAAATCGAACAATAATTAAATAAGGCAGGAATTAGGGTGAACTGCTGCTTCATTAGTAATTGCCCTTTTGTCCCTTGAGACATTTTTTTTTTCGGAGTACCGTCATAAAATCGGAGTCTGGCCCCAACGTATGCGTTGAGAGTCGAACCCACAACCTTCCGCATATAAGGAGAGTTATGGGGACATTCTGGATCAACATGGCAACCCTTGAGACATATTGGGTGAGAAAATAAAATATATTTTGAGATAAAATCCTTTTACTTGAACATTGTATCGAATCTAAATGAATTTTATTAAGTGGGTTAAATCAGACCGGAAGTCAAGGATTCGTACTAAAATATTGGGGCTTCAGTTTGTTGTAAGCGGTTTGACATTCATTGTAAGAATGCCGATAAATAAATAAAATGTCTTTTCAAAAAAAATTGTCAAAATTAATTTTATTTGATAGTCAAAGCTCGTTAAGAAAATAAATAAATATTTATCAATCATAATATTTTATAAATAAGTATTATTAATACGTTGGGGAACACGTTATTTTTTTTTCATACAAATATATGATTGTGTAATAACTTTTGTTGAATTTCTACAACTTGCATGTACACCCCCCCGTTTGGGTATGTGTGTGTATGTGCCTCGAAAAATTAACCGCTAACTTTTGACCGTTGAAGAGAATCTAAAGGGCTGTAAATTTTAATTTATTAGTTAGTTAATTAGCCCATTTTCTCGGTAATATCATATAATAATTAGCCTTCCATACATCTATTAGAATGCACCACCTTTTGACCTTCTTCTAGGGTTTCACATGTACACGTAGGGGCTGTTTTGCGCAGACCCTCTTATGCTTATAATTGGATTATAAGATTTTTTTTTGAAAAAACGAAGAGTTATTTTTTGAAAAAAGGTGCTTATAATTGAATTATAATTTTAAGAAGGCTGCGCAAAACAGGGCATAAATAGGCGAGTTGTTCCAACGTCAAGTTTAGATTTGAATTATTTTAATTATATTTGATTAATATATTAAAATTAAAATAAAAATAAAAATAAATAAATATCCATGAAAAAAAATAAAAATAGCATTTCTTTGTGATTAGTTAATTTTTAAAACATTAAAATATAAAATTAATTTAACATGAAGTATAAATATTTTATTTTGTATAAAATGAATTATTTTATATTTTATTTTTTTATTAGAGTGAATTTTTAAAACATCAAAATATAAAATTAATAAGTGTAAAGGTTTAATTTTGTATAAAATAAATTGTTTTATATTTTATTTTCTTTACTGAGATATTTTATAATGAATTAATTAATTTTGGATGGATAATTATATAGATAAAGTAAATATATATTTATTTTCTGAAAACTAAAAAGGTAGTGCGCCCCGATTCGTGAGGCGCACACCTCGTCGCCCCGCGCCCCACTTTTTTATCTGATCGCCCCGGTGCGCCCCGCGCTCCTAACAACACTGTTTCTGCATTGTTTTGCCGACGCTATCTCGGACGGATTGATACCGAACGTAGCCAAAACGCTTCCCCTCTTTATCCAGTTTTTTTGGCGTAGATATGCTGGAGATTACTCCAAGCTCAGCAAAGACAGCCCTCATTTCATCATCCTTCCAGCTCACCGGGAAGTTGGTGTAATAGAAGGAGACTCCTTCATCCTGTAGAGTGCGCGAATCAATCCATTTGCGATGCCCCGTTCTAGGTTTTGTTGCCGGCGGCTTGGGACTACAGCCTGATTCTCAACGGATGAGTGTTGTGCTGGCAAGTCTGTCAGGAGTGTTCCCGAAATCGACGGGGGTGCGTCCACCACTGTCGCTAATGAGATGTCGGGTGGGTCCTGTGACGGCGATGGTTCCACCGCCATCATATGGTAGATGACGGAGGGAGTGATGTGTGCAAAGTGCGCGGTTTAGATGTAGAGAGAATCAGGAGAAAAATCTTAGAGAGAGAAAGTAGCCGTTATGGATGTCGAAAAATATCATGACCAAAAGTGGATTGTGTCTTAGGTTCTAGTAAACATTAAATTTTCTCTATTCTCTGCATTTCTTCTTAGATATGGAAGAGAATTATCCTAGTTATCTTCCTTTAATTATCCAAATATATATTGCATCCCATTTAAAGACCTTCGTTGTAATTTTTTATTGTTGTAACAACGAATACAAGATCTCGGGCATTACCAGAATGGGGATTTCAGTAATTACTCCTGTTGGAAAATCGTAAAATTAGATAAAAAGTTGTTCAACATTGTATTTTCGTTACTTTTTGCGTGCTAGGTTGCTATATTGGGTGATAAAATAGATGTATCAAACCACAAGATTTTCTTGATTGATTTATAAGATTCTGCTTTTCAACTTTCTAGATGTTCTGTAGGAGTCGTAGCCATTTGTCTGATTAGACTTTTTAATGTCTCTTTCATGTCCTAACATGGGGTCTGATTAGTCAATGACGTATTGCAAAGAACATCAATCTTGAGCTGATTATGCAAATTGCTATTTGCTATATCGCGGGGTGAAGCTTTGACGTCAATTGTACTTTATCCGCTCTCAATTCGTATGCAGTCCTGTTGACTTGTTCAGGAGCAATTGGAAAGGCATAAATAAGATGACTTCAGACTATCAAGCCACTCTTTTCATCCCTGAGACCATCTTCTCTGGGAACCGTGTTTTGTTCTTTCAGCTGTTACCATAACTCTTACTGTCCTTCATTTTATGCTTCTACCGCTACTCTTGTTTCAGTTCAAGTTCATTCTTTTTTTATGATGCTTTTAAGGAACCCATCATGTATTTATACTCCCATATATGATGCAGGAGTATAACCATGTTTGGGAAGATGGAGACGTGAGGTAAATTTTCCTGCTCAAATTCCTTGTTATATGAAAAGCTAGTTTTGTCTGGTTTGCTCAATCTGCTTTGGTTGATTTAAGGATTATAATTTCAGTAGGTGCCTATTGAAATATTGGAAACAGAAAGATGATTCTTGGATTGATGATACAAGATTTGCAAGTGCCTATATAGGCATGGGGAGAAGAGAAGTCAGCAATCTCATGCCACACCAAACCTCTTCTAACCTACCTCTACTGCACGTTTATTCAACACAAACTGCAGATAAACAAGAATTGGAGACGACAATTTAAGTCCTACAACCAAAATTGATCGAGCAAAATTTTCATTGGAAATGCCATGACCCACAACAACTAAAAAAGCCCAGATGCAATAAAGTTTAGGTTGTTCTGTTTTTCCTTCAACTATTGAACATCCAGTATAAATTTAACCCTCTGGAGGATGAGAACTCACCATGATGAGTGTAGAACTTAGATTTTTTTTATAATTTTTTTGATAGGCCAAAACACACATACCCTTTCCTGTAGGGTATCGACCCAAGATCTCTCAGTTTTACTAAAGGTGCTCTATCACTTGCTATCAAGGTTCAATATAGACCTTAGATACTGCTAAGAGAAATTATTTATAAGAATACCAAGTAGCTAGGAACTATAACAAATTATTACCTTAAGCCACTCAAGAAGGCCGTGCTCAACTTTGGCTACCAAGACACTATCTTTTTCAACTGGTAATTCTGATGCTTTTACGTCTATAATAGAAGCAAGCCCGTCTTCCCGACTCCAAACAATTTCGCCTTGTTGTAACAATAACAATGAATGGTCTTCCATAACAATCAGAACCCTGAATCCATTTGACCTGTCCGTTCTAACATAGCTATTGACGAAAACCTTCATTACATGTCCCCTCTGACGATCCATCTGAGTTTTTTCCACAATAAAATTTGATTTCCAATCATTACCAGTCTTCACTGTCAAAAGAACCTCCCCATCACCTTGCTCAATAAGTGCATAAGCTTGTTGACCTTCTGAAAGAGGGAGAGGATCACTGACAGCAATTGCGTGACCAAATTTTTCCACAATTCTTAACTGGCCTTCATTTACAACCTCAACAACGACGGACGAGTCATCACTTTTCAAAATAAAAATTTTGGGGATTTTTGATGGTAATATAACTGCTGGCTCTGAAAAATCCTCAATAAACTCAGAAACAGGTTCCTGTTGAAAACTAATCTGTCCATCTTTGAAGTGAATGGTAACCACATTTGTTCGAGAAGTATCCATGGCCACAGCTGTGTCATCATTCACAAATGACAAATCCCCAGAAAAACCAACAGGATACAGCATTTTTTCATTCCTCAACAGATCCCCACTCTTAATATTGAATTGATAGGTACTGAACCAGGAGGAACCAATCAAACCTACTGCATATATTGCATCATTTCCTTCTGAATAAATTAACTGACGGGCATCAAAGCTGAAAAGCATGAGAAAAGCGTTCAGCCAGAGGATACAAGCAGAAGAAGAAAAAAAACTATTAGGCATTTTGAAGTCAAAGTTATCAGACCCTTCCAAAGCTAACTCCTTCTTCCAGATGACCTCACCATCAATGCTGGAAACAGCATGAATAAACCCACCTCCATAAACAAAGATTACGTTTTCCTTGTCAACCTTCAACCTTTTCTGCACCAAATAACAATATTGTATATCAGTTCCAGCAGATTGTTGAAACAAAACATTTCAACACACAGACAATGTGATAAGGTTTTGACAAAAATAAAGGGAAGGAAGATGTTTTATCTCTAAAATTAATTGGTGGGTATCGGAGATGCAGGACCCTTTCACAAGTAAGAGTGAAATGAATTAAGTGCAAAGCATTACTTGAGGCTAATTGTGTTCTTTCTAGTCATTGACCACTAATGCTTTTTTGAAACATTAGGTCAGAGAGGGTCGAAAAAAGCTAATACCAGGGGGAAAAGGAAGTTCTTTCACATGAAAAAAGATGAAACATATTTTTCCTTTGCAATCTTCAGTGACAAAACTAGGCAGAGTACGTGTATTTTAGAAACATCAGAACAATTCAGACTTCATATTCAAAACCTACACAAATACAATCTTCACTGAATTGTTTACGAAATGCATATTACAGTCTAGCGACAAAGTTCTTCAGCATGAGTTTACAAACTACAAGATCCATATTGTATCAATGTGCACTTACCTGAATTAGCAATAGTGGCCGCGACAGCTCAGATCCAAGAAGTGTAGACTCCCACACCATCTGACCATCAGGAAGGTTCCAAGCTCTCAAGACACTTCCTCCAGATGACAAAGTAATGACATCTGCAAAGATGCAAAACTTCCAGTCAAAAAAACACTGATGCAAAATTATAAGTCGCATACCTTCGTTCATTTCTTCATTTCAGAAGTGAATTAGAAGGTAGTGTTCATGTCATTACCGACCAGTTCACATCAGCCAAACTATAAGCAATATGTCCCATTTCTGCTATATTTCAAGACAAGAATACTTAGCGAAGCCAGAAAAAAGAACAAAAATATTCCAGCTGAATTCCATTATTGGTTAGCTATCAAGAAATAAAATAGATACTACTCAAAATTCAAACATGTACTGAGAACAATACCGTAAAACACATTCAGCATATCTAGCAACTTAAGAAGTGAGAAAAATTCATAGAGATCCGAACTCACACTTTCCAAGAGCTATATCTATTTGCTCAATGACGTCGTTGGGCCCCAATACATGCCTCCAGACTGCATCAAGACACAACAAAAGCTTACTCCAAACTACTTGGACCAATTACAGTGCGTACTCTCAGTAAAGTTTACAACTTCAATAGGATATCAGTTAAACAATATAGGGCACCGTATTAAGTGAAGCAACTCACAAATCTCTCCGTGGCGGAGATCAAGCGACGCGACGACATTCTCCTCAGTTGAGACAATAACTCGCTTCCTTGCCGCCTTCTGAGTCTGAAAAACTGCTTGCTTTACTTTCCCTATATACTGCTGATGCCTGCGTAAGTTCATAAACGCAATCATGCTTCCGGCAACATTAATTAGATAGGATGCAAAAGCGTAGAAGATACCAATCCATAAGACCAACTTGATCTTCATAGAGTGAGAAAGTGGGATACGCAATACAGAACAGAAGGAGCAGTAGCAGGAACCCCCTAATCGCCATGTTCATGGCGACGACTTCAGGTGGGAGCAGCAAATCTGCGAGTCGGGGGCGATACGTGTAAAAAAGAGGAGGCCTCAATCCAGCCTAGGGGTGGCCAAATGGACTGCCTGAATTCAGGATCCGCAGTCCGAAGTCCCGAAATTTGTGGGACTTCGAACGGATATAGCCCATTCTTGATTTCAAAATTATTTTTAATAAAAAAAATTTGGGATTTCTCGCAGTCCCGCATCCCGAAGTCCCGAAATTTTTGGAACTTCGGAAATTCGGGATTGGGAATGAGCGTCTTGGTCCCAAAATAATTCAGGATGGAACGAGAATGGGCTATTTCCGTCCCGAATGACATACCTACATCGGAGTTTGCAATTGGAACTCATTAAATTAAATTAAACCCCATCAAATATAACTCTGACTAAAAATTGATAAGTTAAAATCGGTTAAAAATGATTTATTTTTTAATAAAAATTTTGTCAGTTATAGAGATAGAAAGATGGTGTTGATGGTGTTCAAAAAAAAATTATTTGATCAAACTATGTTACTTTAATCAAATAAAGTAAAATAATTTGATAAAAGTGCCACTAAAAAGAGCATAAGGCTTTGATTAGAAAACCAAAAAAATGTGAATATTTGGTCAAAACTGGTTTATTGTGGTCTAATAAAGTAAACCTGACTGACTGATAAGATAAGTTAAACAGAGCCAAAATCTCATTTTCTTTAACCCAGTAAAGTATAAGACTCCATTATTTGCAAAAGATCAATAACAAAAATCTCGTATAGTTCTCTTGGTCACACATAATTGGAACATATTCATATAGTTCTCATGCGTATACACAAGGAACCCTCGTGTTAAGTGAAAATGGACCAGATGCGATACCATTGATACACAAGCAAACTATCCTTCAACAATTTTCACAGCAGACCTGCAAAGAGAAAAGAAAATGAAAAAAAAACAGATGTTAAGTGAAAGTGGAGATGGAACAAAAAACCACAACTTGACCTCATGACCAATCGCATACCCGAAAGGACTTTGCTTGATGGCAAGTAGTTCAACATCCAGCTGCAGATTGAAGATACAGAGAGGATAAAGTGATTCGTCTTGAATAGTCAATGTTTTGCATGTAACTAATAGTAACACTTGATGGCTCCTAACTTGTACGATATCAAAAGTTACAGACTAAAGCTTAAGGCAGTAAACATGACGCCAATCCTGTGTGTCATTGCACAAAGGAACTTCATTTTTCAAGAACTCAGAGTTTCTCCTGGTCATCTTGTACCAAGGTTACTAACCAAAGGACTTGAAGAAATGTGTGATTGTCCTCCAATATGATTATACAACATATAAGTTCAGAATACTTCGTTTTTCAAGAACTCAAGAGTTTTGTTTACCTCAATTGTTGCATTGGGAGGAATTTCTTGTACCCCTTTATTTCCATAAGCTAGCTCAGGAGGTACTATCAGCAACCTCTGCCCAGCAAAACAGAAAAAGAGGGACTATTTCAGTGATAAGCGAGTAACTAATTCCAAAAAGAATCACAATATGCAAAGAAAATCCCGAATTCCAAACTGTCAGTTGTCACCATCTGAGAAGAGAAACTACATTTCGGGATGCCATTGTTTGCATCATCAAGAGAATCATGTGATCATCTCTGAAGTCTGAAGTGGTTACCAAGTTTGCTTTGAAAGAAGTTGATTACTTCAGTTATTCATATTTTAGCTGTGTAAGATTGAGACTTCGCTTAAATGATCGCCTCAACTTATATATGCAGTGCAGTAAGGTCTGAGTATTTGACTTCTAAGTTCTAGCTTTGATAGTGTATGTTAAGAAAACCCAGCCGACAAAAGCTAAAGTTATTACTGATACACATTTTCTAATATTTGCTTCCTCAGAACAGCCTTTTCTCTGTAACTAATTTAAAAACAGATTCATATCACCTGGCCTCCAACCCGCATGCCTTGAACTCCAAAGTCCAGTCCTTTGAGAACTGTCCCCCTCTCCGACTGACCAACATCAAATCCATAAGGCTAAACCAAAAAAACAGAGATCATAAATTAGTTATGTTTTCTTGCTTGTACACAATGGTATGTTTATAAACTAATAGAAAGACTAGTGTTCTGTAAGTCCAAGTTGCTTTAATGATAGGCCAGTTCAAACAGAAGAAATGCATTAACAAAGAAAGAAAAAACATAAGAAATGATCTGTTTCAGATGTTTTAAGAAAAAAGCCCGTTTTTCACACTTTTTCATCGAGAGGTAGAATGATTATTGGATCATTACAAACCGTTCCACCACCAACACCGAGGCCTTGTCTGCTGGTCATAAATGTGAGACCTTTCCACTTGGCGACATAATGAACCTACAAATTGCAATGTGCCGTACAAGCACAAGCACAAGCACAAAAATATAACTCCAGTATTTGTAAAAAGAGAAATCAGTTCTATTAGTACAAAAGACTATTACTTAGACCTACTGTGAGGACTGATCACCTCAAGCAGTATGTGGTTATATTTCAAAGCAAACCATGCTGCCAGAGAGCGAATTAGTGTCTTACTAAAACAAGCAGTCTTGCAAAGAGGACGAATTTGCCAGTGATTTTAAATGATTAAGATCTATATACTTAGATAAAAGAAGTTTCAACTGTGTCAGTCGTACTGCAACCCGAGATCCCTTTACAGCTTCAGGTCCGCTGCTGATCTTCAAATCATAGTACCTAGACAGGCATATTCATCAGAAAATTGAAATGTAGAAGCCTCACAAAAGAATTGCCTATGTAAGGGTGACGAAAGCACAAATGTGAAGTGGTGGGTAACAACAAATAGCAAAGCAGAGTATGCGGTAGCTGATATTTTTTACTACTAACTTTAGACCATTTGGGAGGACTGTAAATTCACTTTCTGGAATTTTGGCACCTCTAAGCTGCAGCAAATAAGGAACTAAGAGTTAAAATTAGCAGATTGACGACCACATAGAATAAGACCAAGTGCATGCTTTCCCGTGCATGAGATTTGAGACTGAATATCAAGCAAATTCAATTAACGCAGAAAAGGAAAATCTTACAGCTCTTCTGCTTGTGCTGACAGCTTTAGCTGCTTCACATAAAGGAATTCCAGCAACTGGTTAAGGAGAGAAATGCGATCGCGACTTAGTGAGACTGGGGACTCACCAAAACATTTAGAAGAGTGAAAAAGCAACAACAAATGAACAATGTGGGCTGCCGCAGACAATGAAAAGATTACTTCACAAGGAATGCATGAAAAATGATAGCTTAGATAAAGGACAGATTTGATCATTGAATTACCAGAATCTGAGAGAGGAAGACAATAAAGCCAGTAACATAGGAAACTGTCCAACTATAGGAGATGGTTCAGGAGGCGGGTGTTATAAATCAAATTTCTGAAAAAGTATTTTCCAAAATTTAAAATTGTATGGGAGTTCCATCATGCAGCCCTCAACTCCTCTCAACAAGAATGTAGTCTTTATTTTATTTTATTTTTTTGATAGGAGACAAAAATGTAGTCATTTGCATCTTTCAACTGAGTTTTATGCCAATTTGTAACAATTGTCCTCATCATTGTTTACAGCAACTTCTCTCACTGGTGCTATTATACGTTCTCTTCCTTTTAAACCTATATGAGAAATACTATGAATTAAACTCTCTCCAATTACCTTATGACAGAGTAAATTTTAAGATCGCTCTGGAAGAAATATGGAGCTACACTTATAATCTGACGGGTTCAAACTATCCCACGTATCAGCTTATAAGACCAATTAAAAACATAAGAAAGCACAACCACAGTAACGAGAAACACTGAGAAACATTACCCTTGCACATAACTAGCAAAATCTTGAATTTGATGGGCTAACCTGCAGCAAGGAGACAACCCATTAATGCCCTCCTCCCCTGGTTCTGCGGTGAAACTTTAGGAACACGTGCTTCAAAAGGCAAGGCCGAACAGCGACATTCCGATAATTGCGCATTCCTTAACAAGTTCCTATTTCCTGCTGGATCAAAAATATTTTGAAAACAATTTTAAATACTTGCATCCTTCAAGCGCATTGATATGAGCAGATAAACAGAAAAATACCGAGGGAAAACTTGAACGCGCTCCTGTACGGATGGGAGAAGAGACCATGGTTGAAATGGGAGGGTCTGAGTGGATGGCGAAGGAGAGAGAGTTCCATTTCCTGACAGCAGTTGACAGTTGAGAAGTTAAAAACATGATCTTGGCGGATAATCCAGCAATCAATTTTCAGCCACAATCTCCATTCTCCACTCATTTCTTGTTGGTGGGCTAAATATTTTTTGAAAAATCAAGAGAAATGAAACCTGACTATTGAAGACAGTACAGCAAATCAAGTGAGGTGCCAGCAAATTAAGTGAATGAGGGCCAAAATTAAATTTTTAGTAATTCATAAAAAATATAAAATTAATAGTATTATTATTTTATACTCTTTTTTTTTATGACAATGCTATTTAAATATATTTTATTAACATAATATTTAGACAACAAATTATATTAAAGAACCATATAAAAAAATATATGTATTAAAAAATTATTTGAATATGACAATAAAACTCTATTAAAATTGTTAAAATTGATAAAATTGTTCAATCGTGTATAGTGGTTAGAAATCTAGAATTCATTTCGTGGATATGAGGTTTGAATCCTAAACTTCTCAATTTAGCTTTTGATTTCAAAAAATAATTGAAAACACGAATCGAACCTTGATCACAAGGTTTAAAAACCGAAAATTCTACCAACTAATTTAAACGACTTTTATGCAATAAATTGAAATAAATATAATTACGAGGGGTACAAAACTACAATTTTTTTTTTTTTTAACTATATATAAAAAAAAAATTATTCATGGGGCACCATGGTCCCTGTTAGAGATGGCCAAATCGACCCGCGGGCCATAACTGGCATGCCGCCGGAACGGCGGGCCGCGGGTCGACCACCTGCGAAGGGCCATTCCCGGGTCTAGAAAAATCGACCCGCGGTACGGCGGGTCCGAAAATGCCGAAAACTGGCGTGGCGACCCGGACTTGCGGCCTGCCCAAAACCGCCCGAAAACCCATCGAAAAAGTCCATTTCCAGCGGGTTTTGTCAGGGCCCGGCGGGTCACGGGTTAACCCACCGGGCCACGACGGGAAACCGAGTTTTAAAAATATATATATAATTAAATGAAAAATAAAAAAACTTCGTTGGAGGTGACCTGCCAGACGCCACGGCGGAACACGCCATTTTCGGCGGGTCTGTCAGGGCCCGATGGGTCAACTCGTGATCCACCGGGCCTCGAGCAGGAAACGGATTAAAAAAAAGGCAGTGTCGTGGTGCCGCCGTGTGGCACGGCGGGCCACCTGGCGGGTGACACGGCAAAACCCGCCGAAAAGGACGGGGGGTAAATTCTACCCCTATAAATACCCATTTAACCTTTTATTTTTCACACTCAACTCAATTCTTCATTCTCATTGCTTACTTACTACTCTAAACCAAACCTACCCAGTATATCCCGCCTTTCGGCAGGGTCTGGGTAGGGTGAAATGTACTCAGTCATACCCTGACCTCTATAAAGAGATCAAGAGACTGTTTCCGTGGAGACCATCGGCTCTTCGAACGCGCCCACGCGCGCCCACACACACACACACAAAAAGAGAAAGAGCGAGATGGGGGGTGGATCGATGGACGTCAACCTGCATACACAAGGAGATAGATTAATATATACTTAATGAGATGGAACAATAAG
>JAOWBN010209045.1:0-14088 GCA_028565015.1 Pinguicula moranensis | reverse complement strand
CCTGTCTGTATTAATGATGCATTGTCTCACTAATACTATGGTTAGGAACGTTTAGTATTGATAACTTTAATTAGAGTGGTCCCATCATCACAACTCTTTGTTATACACTCTAAATTATCAACGCTAGGCTTCACTATTTTACATGCTATGAATAAAGAATATAAATAAACAAGTAGTGAAGGTTGCCAATCATATGTACAAAATTAAAGTGTTAATACATAGGCCTAAGGTGATTGGCCTTGGGACATAACACTAACAAACTCTCACTTGTACTAAGGCCAATCACTCATTCTTTTTTAACCGAGTGATTGTACATGTTGTTCATGTTTCGTCTGGGCTAAGCCCTTAGTCAAGGGATCAGCCACATTGGCCTCTGAAGGATCTTATCTACCTTCACATCGTTCCTTTCTATGATTTCTCTGATCAAGTGGAACTTTCTCATTACATGCTTGGACCTCTGATGAGAGGTCAGTTCTTTAGTTTGAGCTACTACTCCACTGCTATCACAAAGGATAGTGATCGGTGCTGTAGCGGAAGGAACCACCTCCAAGGTCCTCAATGAACTTCTTGATCCAAATGGATTCCTTTGCAGCTTCTGAAGAAGCAATGTATTCAACATATGTTGTAGAATCCACAATTGTATCTTGTTCGGAACTCCTCCAAACTACCACACCTCCATTTAGGATAAATACGTGTCCAGACTTTAACTTGAAATAATCGACATCGGTCTGGAAACTAGCATCTGTGTGTTCTTTTATTTTCAAATCTGAATTCCCGTATACTAAGAACACGTCTTTAGACCTTCTAAGGTACTTTAAAATATTTTTCACGGCTATCCAATGTTCCTCACTAGGATTGAATTGAAACATGGTTGTAACACTTAGAACGTAGGAGACATCGGGTCTCGTACATAACATAGCATACATGATAGATCCAATAGCCGGAGCATACAGTTTCTTCTGCATGAGGATATTATCCTGATCAATTTTTGGTGATATCTTATTTGAAAGATGCATATCATGCCCTAACGGAAGAAACCATTTCTTCGGCTTATGTACGTTTTAACACTTTGTCTATGTCCGTTGCTTTAGATAGACCAAGCAGCCACCTAGATCTATCTCTATAGATTCTAATACCTAGTATATAAGTTTATGTCCTGCCCCGGGGGTATGATGTGTCTACGTTGGAGGTTGCCTTTGATTGGGATTGCATTTTGCAGAAGCTTCCAAGCAAATATCATAATTTTCATAGAAGTGAAACAACTCCAGATATTCAAAAGATTGCATTTTTCTTGCATTGAATAAATTTGAGGCAGCTCATTTAGTATTAACTTGTAAGCACAATTAACTGTGTATCTGCCATCCATGGTCCTTCAAAGGAATACCTGTCTTGGTTTTGGATGTTTGACTTGATGTCCTGGATTGAAGAGATTAAGTTGGTCACATCCACAAGTTCAAATTCCCTCAGCAGGACCAGGACCAGTGCCAGCCATCTCGATTCTCTTATGCTTTGTTGTATGTTATTCTGTACTGAAGTGTGCTGCTACGCATAGATAACCCTTTGACTTTCAATGTTGTTTCATATGCTTAAACACACGACTGATATGTGTGCCTTATGACCTTTGTGATGTGATTTCAGTATTACAAATGTTTGAATCTTCCATGTAACCTTTACAGTTGAGATTATCAAGTTGTGAAGGACTGATCACTGGCCTGGGAGAGTAAGTGAAGAAGAAAACGTACATTATGGTGAAGAAAACAAGCAAAAAGATGGAGGGGCAGAACAAGTGAAAGGAGAAGGAAAATGATGGTGAATGCACCTTACTTGAGTGCTACCCCAGCTACAAGCAACAAAGTTCCACAAGCTAAGGTAACTGGAAATGATGATGGCGAAATAGATAATTTCAGGAGGATGTGAATTTTGACTTGTAATATGTAAATTGTCATGGTGAGACGGTGAACATGCAATTTTATTCTTACCTGTGAAGATGTCAGATAATTGTTTGTTTCATTGTAAGAAAGAAACAAACAAAGAAAGATGAAAAGATTTGAACTAAAAGAAGGGATATATTTCTTCTATGCCAAGTAAAACAAGGGGTAAAAAGGACTTTTAATACTTAATTGATGACATGGCTAGTATAATTCATTTTAATCCGATGTTATCCAATGAGATATAACTTGTATCCTGCTTTCGTTTTAATCCGAATACCGTGAAGAAGTGTGTACCAAACAAACTCCGGATTACGCAATCCGACAGGAATGCACTATTCCCAAGTAGAATTAAAATTATCCCGCTACCAAACTGGCCCAACTTGTTTTTCTTCGACCGCCTCGGCCTACTCTTTGATCTGCACAATGTTGATGCAATCACAAACTTTCACTTGCTCAATTATTGTTAATAGCTCCAACGATGGCGTATTAGATATCATTCCTAGTTTTGTTCCTAATGCTAATATTATATCTAAACCATGCTTTAAATTTATACATGCAATATTTTCTAGTAAAGAAGAATTAAATGTAGAATTTAAGGAGGAGTTTAGAAACTATTTTGCTAACTTGGTTGATCATTCGATCTCCCTTCGGCTCAATTTGGCTTTTTCACGCATGGGTATCCTATGCTGATAGTAATTCGTTGTCCTTTGAAGTTGATCTCTTTGTTTCTCCACATTTTCCATCACCGTGAGCCTTTTTTTTAATTTTGCTTGTCTGTTGGGCTTTTATTGTCTCAGTTTTCTCTATATGGCCCGCTTCCCGAATTGGGTTATTCCTCTTTATTCGGCTGTTGACCCCTGCACTGGACAATACGTGAACAGTGGCTCATTCGGGCTCTCTGTACATTTCTGAAGCCCATCCCTTAGCTGGGTCGGATGGTCAGTCGCAGCTTGATCCATTGGGCTGACTTTGCCCAGGTCCAACACCTCATTTTGGCTTTCTCGCACAGCCCTAGGTAGCAGATGGTCCAATTCATGAAGCGGCCCAATAGCCTTAGTCGACATGCCAAACTCCAACTGTTTCTTTTTCAGCCTTTCATAATGAAATACACCGTTAGAGACCTCGAAACCCGGCGTGCAGTTCCCGATTCTTGCATTGTTGCTGTCTCCTCAGAATTTTGCTTCTCAATCGGCGCTAAGACTGTCTGTTCTCTGACGTCCAATGACCCGCTGATTCTAGCTGTTAGGCCGGGGCTCTGCTATTTTGTTGTCACGCTCCCGTGGCGGAGGATCTGATCGCGGTGCCCCGCCAGACCTCCTTTGGTGGAGTCAGCACGAGAATTTTGTGCTCACTTAGGCGAATTCCGTCCGATGGACCTTCTGTTGCCGTCCATTTTCGGAGGGGGCGGGAGACCTCTTCATGCACAAAAATTGGGACGACTTCATCTTCAATTTCCACCTCTACCCTATTGACAAGGCATTCTACCACATCAATGTGTCAATTAGGGCCTTTACTACCAGATAGTTGGTCTTGCTGGAAGTAGAGGTTTCCAATTTTATGCAACGACCAATTTTTCCGGCCTTTTACGTGAAGGATCCATCGTTCCAATAGGTGAGGGGCGTACATAGTATGCGAATCCACGTCGTTCGCTAGTTTCCTCTGCTCGTGAGCTCGTCCCTGAGATTGCAGGCTCCAATCTTCTCCCATACCGCTTCATCCGCCTGCAATTGGATTTTCAGGATTCTGACTGTAGCCGGATCAGAACTTCCCCCTCTAAAGGTGAGATTGTTGAACCTTCATATCCAGCCTTTTTAATTCCATTTTCGCTTTCCCTTTCCCCATTGATTGACTTAGCTCTCCAAGGCAATCTTTTAGGCCATTTGATTTCCTCCGGCCTAGGGGTAAAGCTCATGACTCATCCGTATTTTTGTAGGTTGGTGTTATGCTCCTTACAGGAAGAAGATAACCTGCAACAAAATCGACTACAGAAAGGGAGATTTGGGTGGAAGTTTCCTTCACCAGAGGGAAAGATGGAGAAATAGATGTAGGGAGAGAGAGAGATTTCAGAATTGTAATGAAAACATTTTACTTCATCGATAGGAAAGCTTACAAAAGTTTCTTGCTATTAATAGACTAACCGACTAACCAAACACGTCTTCCTACTGCCACAATAATTTTCACAACACGATTTCACCTAAGACAAAACAAGTCAAAACGCTAATATTTTACAATAAAAAAACGTCTGACTTAAAACCCACTTCTTCTGTTACAACTGCCAACACACTTGATCTCTCGGCTCCTGTTATCTTCCTCATCAGACAGCAGAGGACGACACTTCCTTCGTCTCTGGAACCAACTTCCCCTCCATTCTCCTACGGCGACTCCGTCTCTTACCCTTGCCCTGCCAATCTTTCATTCTATTTCCTGGGTTCATGACAGTTGGTTTGTACCTGTTTTGGCCAATGTGGTTGGTTGGATTGCCGTAGGAATTACCGGTCGAGTCCCTATTTTTTCTTGCCGAGGTTGACTGTCATGCAGTAGGTTAGCCTTCAGTTTGTAAGTTCTGACTATCATTCCATTCAGAATGCCTTCAAGTAGCATAACACTTTCGGAAGGGGCGAACCTCACGAAAGCAAACCTCTTACCTAGACGATCGAGTTGCTTGGGTAGATGAATATCCCTGACGAATCCAAATTTAGAAAAGAAAGCGTTAATCTCCAGCTTTGTTCAGATATCTGCCAAATTTTTTATGTGGTAAGAAATGGACTCCTCTCTCAGCTTTCTTATGTAGTTGTATGGGGCTTTTTTATGTGATTTGTTCTGAATCTTTTGTTGCTTGTGTCTGTTTACTCTGCGCAGGCAGACTTTTCTGCTTATTTCGTGTGACATTCTTCCATGAGGCTTCTGCCGGAGGAGGTATTGCCGACAGGATGCTGTCTTCTGGTTTGGCAACTAAGTAGAGAATACTGTTAAAGATTGTTGTTTTGTTTGTTTGATTGTATGATCTTGTGGTAGGAAATTAGTGGATATATTTTTGTTTGACTATGTAAATTCTAGAGTGAATCTCTCTAGAACTCATTTCGCTCAACTTTTATTATGCAAACAAGTGTATCAGATGTCTTTGGTAAGTTAAGATGGTGGCAAATCCTTGTTTTAGCGATCTAATTGTCTTGGCAGTCCCTTTCTTTCGATTATAAAGAGTTGCTCTGAGCGAGAATTCGACAGTTGTAGAGATGAGTTACTACTTCCACTACGGAATTTGTCCTTGGAATCTCGCCTTCATACATTCATTCGCTTCGCCATTGGATGAGCTAATGTCCAGAATATCTGCTGGAAGAGCGACCCATTGCGATGAGTCTGATATTCGGTAGCTTTTGTATGCATATGCATCAGACTCGCTTCGAATGTCCCAAGTAATGCTCAGGAGTACTCTGTGTAGACTAGGGCTGCACATTCGGTATCGGTAATACCAAATCGAACCGAAAATTTTCGGTATCAAAATAATCAAATCAAAATCGAACCGAAATACCGAAAAAATTCAGTATTTCGATATACGGTTCATACTAACTTTTTATTTTTTTTAAAACTTTTTTTAATTTTTTCTTAAATTTGGCATATTTTACCGAATACCGATCGGTATTACCGAATACTGAATACCGAATAAACACTAAACGGTAATATCGATACCGTACAGATTAAAAATCGGTATAAAATTTTCATACTAATACCGAATCAAAATACCGAATAACCAATTAAGATCGGTTATTCGGTACGGTAACCGAATACCGATCGGTATTTTTTACCACCCTTAACTACGCCTCCAGCCCCCCACTTCTCTGTGCTCAAATATCTTTTGGTTGAGTTGTTGCTAAGCTAATACATTTATGTTGTCTGGTTTGCTGATTATGTTACTGGATTCCTTGTAATTAAACTGCCGGTGACTTAATGTAATTGTGTGGTCCAGTGTAATTGTCTATTACCATTTTTATGAAGAACGAATACATTTGGTCTTACGAGGTTGAACCAGTGGAAATTTTATCTCCACGAAATTCTAAATAACAAGTTTAGGCCTACAGGTTTCTTTTCACATAGGTTTGTAATATTAGTCCCATATCATAAAATAAAAATTGTTGTCACATAGGTTACAAAAGAATTACAATTCCGGTGCCAATATTTAATCATTTTATATGTTTAATCTGCAATATTATGTACTGTATATATTTCTAATTTAAAAAAGAGTAATTAAAATAAATTAATTTTTTTACTTTATTATAAATGCAGTTTCACTATTTTATTTTCAAGATCTTGTACTATTAATTTGCAGTTATTTTATTGCATTATTTTTTCTAGCTTTTTTGGTACTTTGTTTTTATTTTAATTTTTTGATATATTTATTTTCTAACTTCTTGTTTATTAGTTTATTTTAGAAATCTTTATTCATTTAGTGAACAAAATGGCAACTATTTGGAATTCCATGAGACTAGGGGTGGAGCTAGGAAATTAGTTGAGGGGGGCCAAATTTTTTTTAGGTTTGAATATAGTAGGTCGGACCGGGTTAAATCAGGGTTGAGAGTATGCACGTTTAAATATTGCGGTAAAATTAGAATAATCAAATTTATTTTTCATTTTTTTGAGGTTATTTTATTATCAATATCGGTCGAATATGCATGTTCATAAGTTACTACGATCCATATAGAGACAACAACAATTTTTTAGCCAGCTTCGTAATAATAAATGCAAGATAAAACTATCCACCCAAATATTGAATTATGAAAAATAATTATATTAGATGATTGTAAAAATAATATGCTGTTCGAGTTAATTAACCGATAAATATTTAATTATATTGACAAAGTTCATTGAATGTAATCTGACATGGTGGTCAATATAATGGAATTTACCAATTCCACATGTTCGAATTTAGGTGGGCACATCAAGTTTTCCTTTTGATTTGTAAAAAAAAATAAAAATATCTGGGCTTTGCTGGGTTTCGATACTAAAGCCAATGGATCGAAAAATTTATCTTGATTTGTCAACCAACTCATCTTTATGCAATATTGTTGAAGCATTACGTACATAACATTTTATATATGATCAAATTAATTAATTTTTTTTTTACATATAATTTGTTTTTATTTTAAATTATGGGGGATTGGCTCTAGAGAGAGGCATCCGGTCCGGGCTAAACGGGCCAAAACCATTTTAGCCCGGTCCAGACCATTTTTCGTGCCCGCCCGATTTAAATGGGCGGTTTAGGACTGCAAAATGGGCGGTCCTGGCTAAACCGTTAAGTAAAACGTGCGAATACGGTTTATTAAATTGATTCGGGCGAATACGGGCGGGCCCCGTTTAGACCGTATTATTTTTTATTTTTTTATTTTAATTTAAATCTTTATAACTTATAAAGTTACAAAAATAAACTTATAACTTATAAATTTATAATTTATAATTTATAATTCATATTCATATTCATATCTTAAGATAAGTTTATAAGTTCATATATTTAAAAGTTTATACTTTATAGTCCATAAATTATGTTTATAAGTTTATATAAACTTGTAATTTATATTTCATACCCTAAGTTTATATAAATTTATAATTTAAGAATATAACTTATAAATTTTGTAACTATAAATTTATAAACTTATGGACTTAGGGACTAGGGTATAAACTTATAACATTAAACTTATATATATAGCACGCAACTTATATAAATACATCTTAAGTTTATAAATATATATCCCAAGTTTATAAGTTTGTATATATTTATAAGCATGATTTGCTCCAAACTTTGTGAGCTTATAAATTTAGGGTACAAACTGAGTATAGTTTTATACTTTATGGTTCATTTATTAAGTTATAAGTTTATAAATTTTAGGATTTAGTTTAGGCCATAGGGTTTATTTAAGATTTAGGAGTTGAAATATAAATATTAAACTAAGCCGTAAAAATTATAAACTTTAAGTTATAATTTAGACTTTAGAGTTTTTTTTTTTTTTTATAAATGGGTTAATTTCATTCCTTTTGAAAACGTGCAAGTTAAAGCGGTTTAAATGGATATACATTTATATAAATGAGTTAAACGGATATATGTTTATATAAAAGTTTTGAACGTGTTAAACATATTAAAATGGTTTAAACGAGTTAAACGGGTTAATTCATTATTTTTTTGAAAAATGGGTGGATATGTGCCAAAATGATTTTTAAACCGTAGCCGCCCGGTTAAAAATGGGCAGATACAGTTTCGGGGTTATGCAAAATAGGCGAATATGGATTTGACCCATTTAAAAAATGGTTCAATCTGATTTCAACGTTTAAAACCCGTTTATGAAAACGGACAATCCGGGTTTATCTGGACCACCCGTATGCCGAACTCTAATCGGCTCCCGTGGTCCACTGCCTCCACCTTTGCATGAGATTAATTATTATTTTTATCGTATAGGACTAATATTGCAAAATGAAACTTATAGGATAAGAAGGGCAGCTGAAAAATGTTATAGCGCACTAATAAACCATCGCACGAGCGCAAGAATGGAAGATAAATGATCATTTTGCCCTCGTGTTAAACGCAACATCTCTATTTAACACAGGAGTAAAACTGTCATTTCTCTTCCAATCTTGCGTTCGTGCGCTAATTTATTCGTGCGTGTTTCTACGGCCCATCTATCTTATAATGCGGCAGTTGTCCACGTCATCCAATTATCGGAAGGTGACGTGGACAACTTTTATTGGTCTAAATCCCATTGCAGAGCATAAGAGGAAAGGGAAGAAAACACTTCCGTTTTGTTCATTCAGCAATGGAAACCGCGATAGCTTCAGTAACCCAAGCGCCATTGGGTCTTCAATCAAGATCCTTTTCCTGTAAATTTAAGGCTTCCTCAATTTCGCCTCTTGGGTTTCACTTACCTGCCGGCAAATCTCAAGATTTGACCCATTGTGTTACGAGTTTGTGGACGTGATCCCTTCTTCTTCTTCAAATCGCTCCCTCGCCATATGTGGTCCTGTGCTTCTTTTTTGTGTGTCTTATGTTTCCTGTGTAGTTTCCAGCTTCTGTCTCGGAAAGTTTGACGTGTAGTTACTTAATTTTTTTGTGTTTGAGCAGCAATAATATATTGTATCCGAAGGAAGATAAAGAGCAGAAGATCCTGCTGTACGCTTGCCGGAATTGTGATCATCAGGTATCACTGTTCGTTTCCCCTCATATCTTTCGATTATTTTCAATTTTCTAGGATTTTGGTAGTTATTCTTTGTTTTTCAATTGAAGATGTTAATTTTACCAGGATATAATTGTTGTTCTTGGTTTAGGGTTCATTCATCTCCCAGATTATCTTCTTTGATTCTTACGTTACTTTAAACTGATTGCCAAAATATTTTTTTTTTTCATTTTCATCTCTTTTTCCTTTTTCCTTTTCCCTTTCTTTTTCCTCCTAGAATAACTTTGATTGTTCTTTAGCTTCAGAAAATTTTCTTAATGAACATTTGATTTTCAGTCACTACTTAGAGGCAGATTCTTGAGAAATGAGAGGGCTGAAGAGGAACAAAGACCACCCTCAATCGCTGCTACTGAGTTGAATCAGTTGAGGCAGCAACAGACAGTTTCTGGCCTGAGGTATTCCTGCAACCGGATAAAAATGTTTCTAGCATTTGCTGTTTGATAACATCGGCTATGAGAGACTTTTATTGGGTAGAATATTAACAGTGATCATAATTCTTTCGTACACCATCTTCTCGCTGAATCAAGGATTTAACTTGACTTCATATGGACTTTTACTTGAGAACTGAGAAATGAAATATGTATTTTACAGTTCTTTATGAGATTTTTGGTTTGGAATCATTCCATTGAGGAAATTTCACATTGGATTAAATTTGGAAAGAAGAGAAATTATGTTATCTTATACTTTTTATGTTCATGATTCATTCCTTCGGGCATTACTTACCACTTGCTAGATTCTGTCAGTTTCATCATTCCTCAGAAAATTAGTTAATATTTAATTTGATGCATGGCAAATTCTCTCGTTCAGGGAAGGGTTCCCCTTCAGTTTGGATAATATTCTCCATGTTCAAGAAAATATTCACCCTGAGACCGCATCTGACAGTGACAGCAATGAGTCCGTAAATGATCAGAGCAATACAAATGCTTCACATGAGGTGCAACATGAGAATCAGGAAATCAATGTTCAATTACTAGATCGTTTGGGGGGTGGGGAAGGCAGTATGACTGTTCAAAGTGCAAATCAAGATGTAGAACCTGATCAAGGAATTCATTGGCCAGAACAGATTACTGAAACTGAGAGAACAAATAGGCAACAATCAACTCTAAATGACTCAATCCCTGATTGGACATCAGAACCACTGGTGGCAGATGATGGAGCGCAAAGTCATTTGCAACAAGCTCATCAGGTTCGGGATGATGGAGGCTCACAAGCAACTGTGGATAACTGGTTACAAGGCCCTACAGACCCTCGAAGAAGGCGGCGATCAATTCCACATAGGAGAGTCAGTAGGTTCCACCCACCTGAAGATGATAATGTGTACAGCATGGAACTCAGGGAGCTCTTAAGCAGGTTCTAGTCTCATTTTCTTGAGTCACCAGTGTTTGTGGTCTATTTGATACTTTTCTCTTACTTATAATCTTGTCCTCTAGGAGGAGTGTTTCCAATCTTCTTCGTAGTGGTTTCCGCGAGAGCCTGGATAAGTTGATTCAATCATATATGATTTGTCTGGATGTTAGATTACTAAATTTGTAGTTTGTAATTTCCTTCGCTAAATGATAAGAAACATATGCTTACAGTAGATTACTAAATTTGTAGTTTGTCTGGGAGCATGACTCTATTTTTTGATGTTGAATGAACTTACATATGTAGAAATATTTCAACGTAGAATTGGCATTTCCATTTAAAAAATATATGCTTCCCATTCAGCAATGCAGACAATGCTTCGTATAATGAGCTGAGAAGTGTGTAATACTATGTTGTTACTCATTTTTGCTTTGCGTATGATACAATTGGTGGTTAATTCACTTGGCCAGAAGCGTGGAATCAATTTGAGCACAAAATTTTGCTACGTCCAACTTGCAAAAAAGTGATATCAAGAGGGGATGACTACTGAGGAACATGTGATAGCAGGATGACTGCTGAGGAAAAGCAGGAGTCTTACTCCCATTGTCAGTCTCGGTGTAGTCTAAACTGTAGGCTATCAAAGGAAGTTGGCTCAGCTTAGTTTGCTTCATAATTTCCCCCCTTGTTACCTTTGTTCACTAACTTATGAGTCTAAGTACTAATATTGTTAGTCAGCTCTTCTTTTTAAATTAACAGTGCGTCTTTCTGGGTGAGAAAATATACATTTGGGAGCCTTGATATGGTTGAGATGAAGAATGATATATTACTCAAAAAATCCAATTATCTTGTAGTCTCTGTTTAGATTATATTAGCTGAAAAATATGTCTTTTGATCCTGGGGTTTCAGTTTAAACATTGGTCCTGCAAAATCACCAATTCACAAAGATATCAAATCAGCAGGAGGCATTGGCCAAAACAAAATTTTATCAAGCAAAACAGTATCGGATACAACACTTTTTCTAGATTCAAGGTAGCAAATACCTATACTACCATGATAACAAAGCAACTAGACAGTTTGAATATCCAAATATGCAACTGAGAACGGTGGATATGGGCCAACAATCATAGGCTGCTTTCCTATGCTCATCAAACCATGACAGTTATTCACATTGCAAGAGACTCCACAACTTGATTTTAATCTTGTCCTAGATTGGTTTCTTTATCATCCTTGGGGAGGCTGCTACTTCTCCAGATTCCAGCGAAAGCACTTCCGAAGATTGAATGGCACACACTAGAAACATCATAGGGCACTGCTGTAAATGGTTTCCCAAAGTGTTGAGTGGCAAGAACAACACCAAGCACCGAGTTCTGAACAACAATATATGCTTTCACCAAGTAAAAAACATATAGGAAAACGCAATGGGTGTATCATATTCAATGAAACAAATCTGTTTAAGTAGTTGAAATGTAAACCATCGGAATAAGACCTGCAAAGTTGACATGAGCAGGCCCACCGCATTCACAGCAACATATTGTCCTACAAGTTTTGCCGTGAGAAAAGGGGTCATAACCTGGAAACATAGAAAATATTAGTCTTTTCAAGAAGAACACAGCCTTAATGGCTATTTATGATGAGTAATCCTGAAGCACCAGCAGCTTCTGCAACACTTGCTTTTCTAACAAAGCTACACACTGGCCATGAGTGGAACAAATACAATCAAACACATTAGGATCATGATAACCCACCACCGAAGACATTGTAACTTTTGGAAATCGAGTAGTGAACAAATATATTTAACTTTGACAATCAAATGACTGCCAGTACCATACTGAACATACTGAACTTGTTAAAAAGTAGCAAGTAACTGCGCCTCAATCAAATGCCAAGAAACCGAATGAGCAAAAACCATTGAAACATGTGAGGTTCTGGACCCAATCTATTTGGATTTGACATGATACAATCTCATATAAATTAATGGAAAAACACAAAGGCATAAAAACCTTCGAATTCGAAGTCGCAGTTTATTCAAATGTTTTTTGGAAACGAAAAGCAAAGATTAATCTTCCAATGGGATAAAAAACTGAAAATGCGTATGTTTATAGGCCAAACAATTGAATATACATATTATATATACCCTCGAATTCGCGCAGCAGGGAAGACGAAGCCACAACCTTCGAATTCGCGCGCCTTGTTCGCTGGGAAGCTGGAGGTCGCAGTGAAGATGAAGCCAAAACCTTCGAATTCAGGCGCCTTGTTCACTGGTTGTTCTACTTACAGGTTGGTTGCCAGTCCGGTTGCTCCCAATCGACGGAATGAGTTTCTGGACAATCGCGCAGCAGGGAAGACGAAGCCGTAGGGTTTCTGGATTTTTGTCTACATCGAGCGGGATCTCGCTTTTGTCAACAAGCGAGCGGATTTTTTATCCTGGCCGTCGAATGAGATGTAAGGATTATGGTTATTTTGGGTGTAAGCCGATCGGCTCCCTATATATATATATATTTAAGTGTATTTACAATAAAAACAATATTTTTTTCTAAGCGAAGAAAGTCTTTGGGACACTTGAGTCAGTGCACAATACAGATTTACCAAACTGACCCCACGCAAAGTCCATTAAATTTACAGTCCCCTTGTAACATTCTCATGTAAAAATAGACTTATTATACAACAACAGCAGCAACCAAGATAAGTTCACAAAACTGCCCTCATCAAACAGAAACAACAACAATGTTACAAGCATGCATTTCCAGTAATCAAGGAAAAGATAAACATGCCCAAGAGAACAACCACAACCACAAATCTAGTAGCTACAACAACATCAGACGAAACAATTTATCATCCAGACGCCAAGTATAAGAACTACATGAATTTTGTACTTCATCGTCCACCAGACAACTCAACAGCATCCTGGTTGTAAATGGAATCCTCTCCCCAGTCGAATCTTTGTTGTAATCTTTCGTATTCTTGCTTCCTCGTGACTTCCTCATGCTCCCACTCTTCCCACCTCTCAGCGAGACCTTCGCCTTCCAGCATTCGGAAAACCTCGGACATGGCCGGACGCTCTTCTGGTGAGGATTGAGTGCAGAGTAAGGCTACCTGAATCATTGCCTCCACCTCGTGGATGTCGTAGATCTTGCTCAGGTTTCTGTCCACTATTTCGTCCAGTTTTTTCTCCCGTTGCAGTTTCTTGACCTTCAAATGGGGTATTAATGCATGCAAGGGATTGAAAACTAGCCTTATGTAAAAGCTACATCAAAGAACAGCAAACATAAGTCATTACTTACATGGTCAAGAAGCAGCACATCGTCTTCATCTTCCAAGCGAGAAAAGTCAATAGCTCGTTGGCCAGTTACAAGCTCCAGCAGCATGATACCGTATCCAAAAACGTCTGTCTTTTCAGATGATTTCCCAGTGGACAGGTACTCAGGAGCTATGTGCCCCATCGTGCCACGGACTTGTGTTGTCACATTCGTTTTTCTCACATCGACCAGCTTTGCCAAGCCAAAATCACCAACCACAGCTTCAAACTCTTCATCCAGCAAGACATTTGCTGCTTTAACATCTCGGTGGATGATTTTGGGATTACAATGTTCATGGAGGTA
>JAOWBN010209034.1:0-14089 GCA_028565015.1 Pinguicula moranensis | reverse complement strand
GGATGCACATCAGATGTATCACAAAGATTATACTCGATTGCCTCCGATAAAGAGGCGACGGTAGCAGAGAAAGTATGTCGGGAGAGCGAGGAGCTGATGTGGTTATGTCACTGGCAAAGACCTCTCTATGATTATGAATTATTACTAATATCAGTTCTAGAATCTCTTATTGCAGGTGTAGAACTAACCGAGGATATAAAGGATAGCTGGAGATTGAAGACAGACGGAGATAAACAGGTACACACGGTAAAAACAGCATACATAGTGCTAGCACACTTTATGGGGCACACTTTGCAGGAACAAGGACTTGCTGAAAGTTGGGGCAAAGGGTCTCCGAGACGAATTCAGGCTTTCGTGTGGAGGCTAAATCAAGAACGTGTAGCTACATTGACAAGCTATATAGCAGGAAACTAATTACGGCCCAGTTACCAGCACGAGGGTGCGCCTTCTGTCATCTGCACAAAGAGACTTTGAGGCACATATTTTTTTAGTGTGAAGTCTCATATAATATATGGCAGAGAATATACAAATGGGCTGGTTATGAATCAGTGAGAAGTAATACCCCACAACAACACTACATGCTTCACTTAGGCATCAACAAACAAAAAATGTGGCGCAAAGTATGGAAATCACTGTGGCACAGTTTAGTTTGGGATATATGGAAGGCGAGAAATGCCTACATATTCAAAGGTATTGAGCCTTGCGTGGAATCAATTCTAGAACACACCAAAATTGCGACTTGGTTGTGGGCAAAAGAATACGACAAGATAGAAGTCGGATTAGGGCTATCAGATTGGCTACAAAATCCGCAATTGTGTTGTAATTTTACATAGATCTGCATGTAACCTGATGATGTAAATACTACTTTTAGGCATAAGCCTGTTTTAATAAAAATATTAATGTTTTGATAAAAAAAAAACAATGAAGTACAGTGTAATTTTCCTCTTTTATGGCTTTGTAAAAGTGCTGCGTGCGATATTGTACTGCCGACAAAATTGAAACGGAGAAAAAATTCTACCCTTAACTTTAGGAAAAAACAATTTCTTTTGTAGCCCTCCACCTTTTCATAAATTTCATTTAAGTTGAATCACTACAATTCTTTTAATTTTATATTAATAATTAAATAAATAAAAATAAATTAATTAAATTTCAGTGATTCAATTAATAAAATTATTTGAATTTATAAATAAAATGAAATAATATATATTATAATTTATTTATATAATTATAAGGATGAAACAACGTTTAGAATTTAAATATCTTACTTCAACACTAACTCGATGGAAATGTATTGTAGTGATACTAATCTAATGGCGGACGGAGGGGGGCTAGGCCTTGCCCTAGTCCGGCCAACCCCCTACCCCAAAATGTAATTTTTTTAATCCAAAAATTAAAAATTAAAAAAAAAATAAGATTTATTTTTCTAATTTAAGCAAAATAAAAATAGTTATAATGAATGAAATTAATTAATTAACCTATTCAATGATCAAATCATTTTATATATTTTTTTATTTTATGAAGATTTCTTTTTATATATATATATATATATATATATATATATATATATGATAGATATAGGTGACTGTTGGAATCATAACAAAAAAAAATTACTTTTTATTCCTATATATTTTATTTTAATGTAATACAAAAAATTTAGCACCCTAATTTTTTTTTTCTAATACTAATTTACCAATGCGGAGCGGAAGCAAAGTCGAAACTGTGAGTCACATCGCATCTCCATCTCCATCTGATGATAAACTTTCAGGTTCCTCGAGGCTCGAACTTTTGAATTTACATTCATCCTTCGATTTCCATATGATTATGCTCGGTAATTTTTCTATGCTTTGAACTGGTTAAATCAAATCAATCTGGGATTGGGCACCTTTGGGATATGAGACTCGTTTGCCGATACATTTGTTCGTCGACATTCGAAAAAAAAATGGAGGAATTCTTCAAATTCATGACTACCAGACAACTGTTGCAATTTGTGGTTGCAATAACGTTCTTTCACTCTTCCGAATATGTTCTGGCTGTTCGCATTCACGGTAAACGGAATGTAACGCTAGGGTCTCTTTTGATTAGCAAAGGTTATCTTCTTGCAATGTTCTGTTCCTTGCTAGAATACTTTATTGAACTATACTTCTTCCCCGAGTTGAAACAATGTTGTTGGTTAATCAGCAATACAGGCCTCGCCATGGTTGTTCTTGGCGAATTCATAAGAAAGCTGGCTATAGTTACTGCTGGTCGGTCCTTTACTCATTTCATTAGGACATATAAGATGGAGCATCATGTTTTGGTTACTCATGGAGTTTATAGGTACACGAGGCATCCAGGTTACTGTGGTTTCTTCATATGGGCAGTGGGTACTCAAATAATGCTCTGTAATCCATTAGCAACGCTTGCTTTTGCCTTAGTTCTTTGGCAATTTTTCGGAAGAAGGATACTGTATGAAGACTTCTTCTTGAGCAAATTTTTTGGTTCAGAGTATGAGCAATATGCCAGAAGGACTTTTTCTGGTATCCCATGTATCAAATGAGATGCTTTCCTGATTAAAGTCAGGAATCAAACACACCAGGCACTACTGATGGAGTGGAAGAGTAAAACATGTTCTTTGCTTTCATTCTCATTTGAACAGTACTGTACATTATCTCAATTCTTACAGAAAAGCATAAGTTACAAGAGTTTCTGTTACATTTAGTTGCATTCTGGTGGCAAAATTTTATATCTGGACTTATCTTGGCAAAAAGTGTAAAGCATGTGCTTTCTCTGAGCCCAATCCATTGCACTCATCTGTGGGCTCGACAACTTGGTAAACTGTTCACCATCAACAAGGTTATTCTGAACTGTGAATCGTTCGTAACTGTCGGTTTGCATGAACCGAGCAGCTCTAACTAGGCCTTATGACAACGTTTCATCGAAGGAGAGAAATGGTAGGACCACCAGTGGTATATTGGTGGGCATGGAATAATGGTTGGTGGGCTGCAGAATGACTGCAGGCATGAAGAATTAATGTGCAGTGGGTTGGACCAACAGAGCCCAGCTGAAAAATGTAGAAAACCCGAGAAATAATATAGCGCAAGAAATTTTAGAAAGAATTTCATAAGAAATGTGTGTTTCACGTGTTTAATCCCAATCCTCATGTATTAAACATTTATCCCAATTGTTTATCTGGTGGTAAACACGCGGGCCCATTTCCATTTCTGTTCCAACTCAATTCGGAAGGAAATTTTCGTTCCATTTCCGTTCCGAATTATCCTAATTTCCATTCGGAATCGGAAATCGGAATCGAAAATGGAACAAAAATTTTCGAATTTCCGATTAGAAATGGAAATGGAATCCGATTTATATTCATTGTGTTTTGACTTGAAAAACGCTCCATTTCCATTTTCATTTCCGATTAAATTCAAATTGAGTATGAAAATCAAAAAATTTCATTTTCGATCACCTATTTCTATTTTTTGTTCCGAACTCAGTTCGGAAGGAAATTTTCATTTCATTTCAGTTCCATTATACTGAATAAGACTTTGGAAGCGAAACTCGGAAATCGAAAATTTTCGGAAATGAAAATTTCCGATTTCCGAGTTTCAAATAAGCACCTCTATACGCGGCTTTACCATTGTAATTATACAAATGGGTCATTTCCATTGCGATCCAATATAATTGCGTCAATTGATGTATTGAATTCCAACAATTTCACTCAATAGAAGAATCGAAATTTAATAGAGCCATTATTTTGCATAATTTTTTGTTTCACTACTATTCTAATACTTGTGCTGACACATTAAAATGAAACTTCTCCTCGGTCATCACATGATTATTTCAGAAATTAAATAATATGCTAACTTAGCTAAGTTGCAAGGTTTATGTCGGCTGCGCGATTTTCCATACATCCCCCTTTCGCGGTTCGCCCACGAGTTCTTCACACGCGTCGATTTCTGAATGGATTTGGCAAATTCCCATGAAGCCTCCTATTGAAATCCTCGGACCCCCGCGTTTTCTCCTCCCGTTGGATCCTAGTCAACGCACTACATGCCAACACGTGTCCCTAGCACTCCCTGCTTCAACGGCCAACCTATATATCGGTAACTAACTTTCAACTTTCAGGATAAGATGCAAGATAACATAATTCACACACACAGTACGTATCTTTTGTATAGTTTCCCCAATATTTAGTCGTTTCTCGTACGGTTTTCTTGAGATTTTCTTCCCTTTTCCAATCTGGGTACGATTCCCCAATGAGCAGTAAAGCCGATGAATACACCCGCCGGATATTGAGCTTTCCGGCGATTCGTCCTTGTGAATCCGTCACTTTCTCCACCCTTTTCCCTTCTTTGATCAGCATAGGCCACGCAATATGTGGATTCAAATCAACAACAATCTATACAAACAAGAAAAAGGCCAGAGCTTCTATCCATTTGATTGAAACACTCATCGTTTTTCTTCAAGAAATCGGACAAGGGGATCCAAAGTCTGACGCGTCCAAAGTTTTGTCTCTCTCGGAGCTGCATTTCATCTTTCAAAAGGTTCGTTTCCTCTTGGAAGACTGCACGAGGGATGATGCCAGGCTGTGGATGCTGGTCAAATCAGAAGATGTATCGACTCAGTTTCGGGTGCTGATGAGAGCTATTGCGTTGGCACTCGATGTTCTTCCTTTGTCAGGATTGAATGTTGATGTTGAAGTTAAGGAGTTGATGGAGTTCGTGAAAAGGCAAGCCCTGAAAGTAAAATTTGAAGTGGAAGTAGATGATAGCCAAGCCAGAAGACGTGTATTCCGGATGCTGGATCAATTGAAAGATGGAATCGCTCCAAAATCCAGCGACTTGAAAAGGGTTCTTGAGCATTTGGAGATCAGAAGCTGGAATGAGTGCCATCGAGTATTCAAGTTCTTAGAAACTCAAGCAGTGGAAGAATGCTTGTCTGCCGACTCAAGGGGTTTGAGAAATTTTATTGCCTTAAAGGCGTTTATGATCTATTGCAGATGCACACTATTTGCCACAGTTGACAGTGTGAAAAATCCTTCTCCACAACCATCTGATGGAGGACTCAGTAGGGAGATGATTCGCTGCCTGAATCCTGATGATTTCAGGTGCCCGATTTCTCTTGATATCATGACGGATCCAGTGACAATATCAACAGGACACACATATGATCGTTCTTCAATCCTCAAGTGGTTGAAATCCGGGAATCACACTTGCCCAAAGACAGGTGAAAGGCTACGTTATCTATCTCTGCTTCCAAATGAGGCCATGAAGAGTCTGATTAAGCAGTATTGTCATGAAAAAATGATCCCATTTTCAGAGTCAGGGGTGCGAAAACTTGAATCACCTAGTTTAATAGCCGAAGCAGATAGTTTGGTAGCTGGGCAGGCCATCAAACTAGTCGCCAGTTTTCTTGTTTCCAGGCTTGTAGATGGAACTATAGAGGAGCAGATCAAATCTGCCTACGAGATTCGTCTACTCAGCAAAAAAAGCATTTATAACAGGTCTTGTTTGGTTGAAGCTGACGTAATCCCGCCTCTTTTGGATCTGGTTTGCTCGAGTAGTTCATGTGGGCAAGAGAATGCAATGGCAGCATTGCTGAACCTCTCCAAGTACTCCAAAACCAAGACAACAATAGTTGAAAACAGAGGATTGGAGAGAGTAGTCCAGGCCTTAAACGAGGGTCTAACAATGGGAGCTCGACAGCATGCAGCTGGTGCATTGTTCTATCTTGCTTCGGTTGAAGAAAATAGGAGAATGATAGGGAGAATGCCGGCTGCAATCTCAGGCCTAATAGACCTGCTAAGGGTCGGTCCAGATCGTGGAAAAAAGAATGCACTAGTCACAATATTGGTTCTCCTAATGTACCCTGACAACCATTGGAGAGTCCTAGCAGCTGGATTAGTCCTCTTGCTGGTTGATATATTGAAATCTTCCGAAAGGGAAGATCTTGTAGCAGATTCTTTAGCAGTTTTAGCAGTCCTCGGAGAAAAACTTGATGGGGCAACGGCAATTTTTAGTACCGGAGCTTTACCAGTGATTCTTGATATTTTGGTGTCTTCTGATTCGAGAACTACGAGAGAGTACATTGTTTCTCTGTTGCTGGCTTTGTGCATCAACGATGGGGCTGACGTGGTTCCAATTTTAGTGAAGAGTCCATCTCTAATGGTTTCTCTGTATTCTTTACTAGCTGATGGCTCGCCAAGGTCGAGTAAGAAAGCTAGCTCAATCATTAGAATCTTACACGCATACAATGAGAAGGGATCAGTGGTGTCTGTCCTTCCTCAGGAACACTTTGTTCATGTGTGGTGATCAACTTTGCAGGATCGCCACATCCATACATTTTTAGCTATTCTTATAAGTGTACTTAACCCGCTTTGCTCCATAGCGCGCTTCGCTCCACGTTGAGGCTCAGTTTTTGTAAGAGCTGAATCACAAATGTACTAGTCCTGTTTTCTATCTGTTGAGTATTGGTGAACTAATTTCTGGACATGCTATCTGATTCCTTCTTTTGTTTTGTTTCCATTTTGAGTTTTCTACTGTCAGACTTTTTCACAGAAATCCACTCAAGTACAACTGTTTAATACAAATAGGCTTCAGCCTTATCCATCAAGAAACTTTTATGTAAGATTACAGTTACTGAAATGGTCTGAAGGGAAGTCTACTACAAAAAGAGTATGTTGCTCCTGTTTTCAGTTCAGCTTCTTGATTTCACTGCTAGGCCAGTTTCTACTTTCTTAATTTCAAAGATGAGCATTCTCCACATCTTTAGCACAAACATTTCAGCTTCATCGTCTAGTATAGTCTGGAGCCTCTCAAGCATCTCATTGGCTGATACATGCTCCTGAGTGGTAGAAACAATGTATTCCACAAGTGTATCCTCTTCCTCTCCCAAGAAGTCAGCAATTTTCTTTGAAATCCAAGGTCTCAATCTCTCATGGAGTGCGTTCTGTAAAACCAAAGATAAGTTCCTAATAGCTAAAAAGAATAAGGTGATGGATTTATCTTTTAACAGATCAGAACACAAATATCCCCCTAAATTAAGAAAGGAAATGGATTTATCTTTAGGAGAGAAGACAATAGATACACGAGAATAGGAACATTTTCATAAACGGTAAGTGTTACCAGATCATAGACCGTCCAGTTTATATTGTATGAGAACAACTCATCTTTGGTCTTCGGAATGGTGTCAATCAGCTGTTTAGCATCCAAAATTTTTTGCTTTTCAGGCGACTTCGCTTTCTTCTCTTTTCTGTAACCCTCTTCTTCATGCCTATCTTGTTCACGGTGGTTAGATCTCTCATGAGAACGCTTGCCCCTTTCCCTTTCAAGATCAGGCTTTTCTTCTTTGAAATTCCCAGTTGATATGCGTTTTGCAAATTCTGCTGCTGCAACCATATGATCTGGGCCTTCAAAGCTGGATTGAACTGTTTGTTGTTCCTCAGTTGAGTAATCAATTGGCACCAGAGGTCTCATTTTCTTATCCTTGCGTGCATCCTCGTCCTCATCCTCGTTAAATACAGATGGGACTGCAGTACGTTTTCCAGATGCTGAAAGTCCAAAGCCCAACTTTCTAGTTGGTACATTGCTACTCTGTCGGGTATCTGCCACAGCATTTAGTGATGCTATAGAATCATCACCAATGCCATTCGATAGATCCCCTTCACCTGCCAATTATAAAAAATTTTGCATGAAAGAGTAATAGGTCAATCAACACCAGACCATAAAAACTAAACAAAAGATTCACCTTTGGATATTCCACCAATTGATTTACCGTCACTGGTCTCATCAGCATCCTTATCCCTGTCCTCTGAACTGGTTTTATTCGGCAATACAACATTGCCAGTTTCATCAGCTGATTGATTGGCTATCATTTGGAACTTCTCATATTGCTTCTTTTTCTGCTCTTCCTCATCTCTAATTTTAGCTTCAGCTTCAGCTATCTCTTCTTCCTCTCTGAACCTATCAGCGGAGTCCTCTTCCTTCTCCCTTTGTCTCCTTTTCCTCTCTTCATCGCTTGTCTTGTGTCTCCTTTTCTTTCCATAAGCATCATCACTATCACGTTCTTGGTTCATAATTTCCCACTTCCTTTCCTGTGCCTTCTCCCTCTCTCTTTCTCTCTCCCTTTTACGCCAATGTTCTTTCTCTCTCTCCCTAGTTTCACACTCTTTTTCGCGGAGCTTATACCTGCGATCATCATCCCGGCTCCTATGTTCCTTATCCTTCTCTCTCTTTGCTCGTTCCTGCTCTCTTTCTCTCTCATATCTTTCAACTTCCCTTTCTTTATCTCGTTTTGATTCACGGTCTCGGTCTTTGCTTCTATCGCCCCTCCTGTTCTTATCAGGTGAAGATGTTATGTTCTTGTCAACATATCCTGAAAGTTTACTTTCAGCAGTCTTTTCATCCTCAACCTTGTCTTCTGAATCTGTAAAATCAGGTTTTAGCATTTTACGGGAACCATTGCTGACAGAAAAGAACGAACTTCAGCTGTATAAACATGCTGCAACATACCAAAGAGAAGAAAAAAAAAATACTTATCATTCTAGTTCCTGAATGGGTACTCACCCTTTGCTGCCACATCCCCATCAGAGTCCCGATCCCTTGATACTGAATGCAGTTCTGAAGTTGAGTCACCACCAAGACCGTCAATAGCTGTTTGCGAGTGTGGAGGGGGTAACGGTCTATCTCTCAATCTCTCCTCTATCATGCCCTTAAGCTTCTCAAGAGCCTCACGATCTGCTACCTTGTCTTCCTCGGTCACAAGACCAAAATTGGGAGAATGAGAATTTTCCTTATTTGATATTTCATCGTCATTCTTTTTCTCTTTATCAGAGGAAGGCTTCTCAGATTCTTCAGAGGATTTCAAAGTCCCATTTGTATCAGCACATGATGTTTTCAGTTCCTCTTTCTCAGCACTTTCATTGTTGGAGTCCTTGCTGTTTGAACTTTCAACCTTTTTCTCAACATAATGATCAAGATATACTCTAGTTGGCTGATTAACATTTAACTGTGGATTCAAAAAGTGCTTTCGGCTCAGAAGAAGCATCCTTATGGGAAATGACATGAAACAAGAAAAGGGAAGCAGAGTCCATCTACGCATATAAAAGAAATAAAAACACACACGGAAAAATGAAAACTTAAACAACTAACTTGGAGAAATACCACCTTTGTATGAGGACACAATGGATGAATGGAATATTAAGTTCAGTTGTTTCAGGACAATAAGACAATTATCTAAATCGTAACCATGAGCACTGTAACAGTAAATATTCTATGGGAATAAAGAAAAATGATCAGTAGATATGATAACTGGCAATTCATGAATGGTAACGTTGAATGTATACCATCAATTCTTGTCCGTCAATATTTAGCTTGTTGAGTAACCTCAGCGCACGAAGAACACCTTCAGCAGACTCAAACTCGCAAAACCCAAAGCCCTTCAAAGTTCCAGTGGGATCTTGAGGACGTTTCCAACTCTTCACAGGCCCACAGAGCTTAGAAAAGAAATGCCCTTTAGTTGATGAACTGAAAGTTACTTAACCAATAACAAAACAGGTAAAACCCGGGAACAAAAGTTCATAAAGGTCAAAAGGTAATAAAATGGAAAAGATGGAAAACTGTGCAAGGCACTGAATATCATACTTGCAGGAGCGAGAGCATAAAGTCATTTTCCACAGTTGAGCATATTTTTCCAACATAAACTGTTGTCTGTGGCTTCTCTGTTGATACAACACTTGGGGCAGCAGGGGGCCTAAGAACAAGTTGGGTGGTTGGGCCACGGATCCCAACAACTGGAGGGCGTGCCAATAGTGGCATAACACCAACCAAGGGTCTGGGAGGAAATGCTGGACGAATCATTGGTGCGTATTGCATGGGATAACGAGGAATTCCTGCATAATTGGGACATAAACATCTATGCAATTTTGTCAGATCATGACAAGATACCTATGAATGGGTCCATAACAAAACTGGGAAAAGGCATAAAATTTCAAATCAAATCTTACAAAAACAATGCAATTATTAGAGTTGTAGCATGAGTAGAATAACACTCACCAGCAGAACATCTGAAGGAACATCAAGACAAATGTGTTGCCATTAAATCAGGAAGGAGTAAGCTGGGCATACCTCATGAAACCACTTGCAGAACAGAAGGCTAGTTAAACTAACTCAATTCCAGGCACCCAATATCAACATTTAATTTGAGTAGTGAGTGCGAGAACCAACTAGCCACTCACATTAAGGCAACGAAGCGCACCATATATCTAAGGTGATTCCCTAAAATCTCTAATATTGCATCCATATTAAACCACACATGCATCATAATAAACTTTAAAGCATCAAAAACCCAAATTAGCTGAGGGAAACGTGATACCTCGAGGTAAGAGGCATAGCTGCAGTCAACTGTTCATATAATCTGCTCCCAGAAATGCAAAAATTTAAAACCCAAAAAACGGGTAAACATCATTACCACTATTGTATAGCCTATTAGGAACATAGCACAACACGAAAAAAATTAAGACTGAAGGCAGGAATCACATTAGTTCAGCCTAACAAATGGCACAAGTATACACCCTTTTAAACTCAATTCCAATTTTTTCACGAATTAGAATAAGAGAATTACTACCACATTTCTTAAAGTAGTGCTTAAGTCATGGAGTTCAAAGAAACCAAGCAAATAAAATAATAGCATACCAACAATTGGAGTTGAAGAGTGAGGGTTCTCAGTGGTCTCTAATGAAGCCTTGAAACCTTTCCCAACGTAATCAATCAGGGGTACACTGTAGGAGAAAAGATCCCGTCACAGATACCCACTTATCCAACCAACACATATCCCTCCCTATCCGCTTCAGTCTCAATCACTCTTCTACTTCCATGACATATAGCTATAGACCATTACACGTAAGAATCACTTGGAAACCGGGATCACCTTACTTACAAATATACTAGGTCTGCAATATATGTATAATTATCTCTATTTTCGCCATTTTTCAACAAAAGGTACCCAAGTCCAAGAAAGCTGATAAAATCAAGAAGACCCAGTTCTGAACATATTAAACATTATAACGATAATTTCTACTGTAGAGGATCGACCTTTGCTGCAAACTATACAGTTAATTCACTAATTCAACTTATGGAGTGCGCATACAACTAAATCAACCAAGAATGTATCAACAAATAGAAGGAAATAGGACGATAAATTAGTTAAGTAGAGAAACAAGTTGTGGATGAAGTGTAGAGAGAAAACCCACCCGGAGGAGGCATTGCACCTGGGGGGCCAGCATGAGGAAATCCCGTATAACCATTTGGAATTGGCGGCATATATCTCAAAGGCTGACCTGCCATGGCGTACTGCGGCTGCTGAACCATACCGCCCCCAACACCTGGAGGCGGGACTCCCGGGGTCTGATAAGCTGGAACACCCATGAATTGTTGGCCCGCGGCCACGGAGGGTACAGGAACAGGAATTTGAGTTGTGGTAGGGCCGATGGAAGAATGGATTGTGGTGTGACGAAGCGTTAGCAACGACAATGACGCGCCAGGGTTAGGGTAAGAAAATTGGGGAAGTGCCATGGAAGATTGATCCAGTGTGGTGGGTCCGGGTCGGCTATCAGATTCGGCTTTCTCGGGAACCGAATTGTGTCCAGACGCAGCCGTTGCAGTTGCCGGCCCGGTGGTCGTGTCCGCCATTGATAAGTTGCCGGAATTTTCCAATCTCTAATAAATCTTCTCTCTTTTGCGTAATGATGATTGAATCAGGCCGAAAACTTCTTACTGGGATTTTGTTAATACAGCAAAGCATCCGTTTTGAAAGCCAGCGTGATTGCTCTGTGCCTCTGTGGATGACGATGCAGTTTATACAGGGGCATTTCAAAGGGGAAAAGGAAATTAACTCCATGGTTTTTGACGGCCCATCGGACTACTAAAGTCAAATTGGGCTTCTAGTTGGCCCAATTAACAACTGGCGATGGCGAGCACTGGAAGGGTAAAACTTGTTTTTCAATCGGGTCCCTTCAAATAATACTTATTACCTAACGCACCCCATACATTGTGATATGTTTAGAATTTTAGAATGTCTAGCCAACGTGCCTTCTGTTTCTCTAGCCCTTCACCTCACCAAAGCCCTCGAACGGTCGAACCTGACTATCCTCGCACGCCACGAAGTCGTCGTCTTGCCAGCTCTACAAACGACGGCGCGAGCCAATCCTGCGGTCGCTATTAGTGAATTTATACAATACTGTTACTTTTATTTCGGCTGAAGTTGCCCTAATCTTATTCCGGTGCATATTTGGGCTTGGCCATTGTATCTCGATGTAAGTTTCTTGGTGATTTTTTTTCCTTTTCTTTTCAAGTTCGTATTTTTATTTTGAAGGTTGATAGGGAGTAGGAAATTGGAGTTCTTGTTTGCAGTGAATTTTCTCGTAAATATTTTGTAGATGGTGTTAATTCCCTTTGTTTGAAATGAGGTCGTTTCTATTCTGAGGGTTTCTGATAGTTTAAGGTGGCTTCCTGAAAGTTTCTGTAGTTTTATCTTCGCGTGCTTCTTTTCGTTGGTACAATCTCTTGTTTATGTTTATCTTTAGTGTGTCATGAGCCTGGGCGTTTTTTTGTGTAATTTTATTTGGAAAAACCTGCTTAACTTTATCAATTGACGATAACTAGCTATTTCTGTTTTAATTGAACCTTCGAATGATGGATTGACTAAAAACCTTACTTTAATAGTATGTTTTAGATTGTTCTATGAAACTCATATGTTACCCATTTTTCTTATTTCCTTCTAATTACTAGCTTGCTCCTTTTGGACTGTGTGGCTGATGCTTGGAGGTGTTCTGATCATATTCTGTTGATTCAAAAGATCTCCTAATATTCCTTTAATAGTTCTGTTCTACAATAGCCTTAAATGGCTGCCCTCCTATCTGGTGATTCCTTACATCATTTAGCATCTGAAGGAAGCTACAAAATTAATCATGAAAAGCAAGAAGAAAGTGGTGGGCGTTGGTATTTTTCTAGAAAGGAGATTGAGGAAAACTCACCTTCTAGAAATGATGGTATAGACTTAAAGAAAGAGGCTTATCTGCGCAAGTCATATTGCACATTTTTACAAGATTTAGGCATGAGGCTAAAAGTGTAAGTTTCTACTCTGGTACATTTTCATATATTTTATTGTTGAGGATGTTCAGATGCTTTGCTTGTAGTTTCTCAAAGTGCAATATGTTTCTGAGAGTTGTGGTTCTTTCTTTTCTTCGACAATAGATCTTTTGCAATTGGTTTTATTTTTATTATTTTTACACTAAATGCCAGTAATATGAATAGATGGTAAGAATGAGAAAAAATAACTTTTACATATGGAGGGGCGCTCACAATTTCTGGTCAATGTTCTCTTAAATATTTTTAGAATGTAAAAGGGATGTGGTTGTCTATGGGATGAGATATTAGGATCTCATATAACTTGGATGAGTAGTGAAATGCTTGTATCGGTATTTGGCTATGGCATATGGGATAAATGCACGTGTCTATTGCAAATGGAGCTGGAAGAATTATCATTGACAATTTTTTTAGCTTTGTTCTAATAATGGACTAGATCAAAATAATTCTATTAAATTTCAGTACTTCTATTAGTGAAGTTACCGAAAATCAATATATCAAATGACGTTATGTATATTGGGTCATAACGAAAACAAGCTTTTTGTATTATTACAAAGATAAGGTTGAGCGCATTTGAACCCCAGACCTTAACTTGGTTGGGAATGTACTGGGTATGTTATTGTTGTAGTATCTGAGAGAGATGCACCTTGGTTAAGGTGTCTTATCTATCATACTGACATGCAAGTTTGAAGCTCTCTTGGATAAGTTTTGAAAATGAGAGCTTATGGCACCTGCTCCAAGCTCCAGTATGTAAAATTTGTTGTTTACTGTTGAATGTGTACAACAAGTAATTAAGCATCTGTATAATGTAGTTTTTTCACTTGATGTTGTCTATTCGGCAATTCTTGTCTTTTTCTCAAATAGTATTTGCATTTTCATTAGAAAATATTAGATTCATCCTTATATAGTGCTAGATGCTTTATGATGCAGGCCCCAAGTAACAATTGCTACAGCAATAATTTTCTGCC